>JAOEGT010052016.1:0-5000 GCA_025447795.1 Speoplatyrhinus poulsoni | reverse complement strand
GGAAGGAATGAAAAATATATTGTACATGTTTCTTAAATATTTAGGTTACAGTCACAAATTATACAGTTGGCTTCCTCCATTATGCTACACATCTGAAATATTTGTCAAGTATGTGCACCCTGGTCTTCGTATATATTTTTTTGATTCACAGTGGTAACTTAAAGTCTGTTTAGTCAACAGTTTGTGGTGTTTGGATTACAAACCAGGCCCATTAAATAATATGACTGTTATTACAAAATGAACAATAACAACCTATTCCTGAGCACTGTTAACAGATATTTTAATTTGACATTAACGATAACTTAGAAACATATACCATTTAGTAAGAGGCATACAGCCCCATGGCTTACTGTTCATGTTTGAGACAAATAAGGTAGGGATAGGGGCAGATAACTGTGAATCTTAGAAGCTCTGTAGGTAGAGGTGTAGAGAGTAAGTATGCGGGGGAAGGAGCCTGCATTCTCTTAATAATGCACTGTTGATTTCAGTACATGCACAAGTTAATTTATTGCACTAATTTATTTCTGATTGAAGCCTGTTCAAATGAACCTGGCAAACATCTGTCGGGTTTTCTCATTCCATTTTGCCTATTTTTTCTATTCAAACACATATTGTTTCTCTGTGATATCTGCTTCCCAAAGCACATGATGTCCTCAAGACTTCAATCAGCACAGGTCCATTACAAGCACACTCGAGCATAAGGAGCATCTTTTTTACATCGTTAATAGGGTATATGTGCGCAATGCTGAAGACATAGTTTTGCTAACCCCTATTCACTCATGCGACTCAATCCCAGATGAAGTGGATGCGAGGTCTGTGATCTCTCTCTTTGCTCAGGACATTTGGAAGCCTTGCTTATACTGTACCTTGTCCTGACTGATTTCATTTGGCTTCGAGGGCCTTCAAGAGGAGAACAACACCAGATGAGGCCAACTTAAAAACCAGGTATATCTCAACAGCCCCTGTCCTCGTCATACATATTAAGTGCAGCGATCACAAAAGCCCAGGCAGGGATAGGGATGGGTGGGGTGGTGGTGGTGGTGGTGTTGGAGGAGAATGAGGGATTACAAATACTCTACATCCTCACAATAAGCACTTAGCCTTTCTTCAGGGTACAGTAGAGGCTCCTGGTAATTGGGTTTGGCTAAATTATGGACGTATTGAAGGGTGCAGGGGAATATGATGGAGACAGACAGACGCACTGCTTATACCTGTATACAGCAGCATACGACAGCTCATTGATCTATATGTGTGTGTGTGTGTGTGTGTGTGTGTGTGTGTGCGCAGGAACCTGCCTGTTGACCCTGTGTTCGCCCAAAGTGGCATGTGGGCGTGGCCATGCATTGTTTAATACGGCGTGTGTATCGGCGGTAGTGCGAGGGCAGTGTGTCAGGTTTGTTTTCTCCCCCGCTCGACCAAGTTAGAGGTCGCTTCCCGCCTCCAAAAGACAAGGCATACGCCATCAACTGAATCACTACTTTCATCTGGCTGCAGATAGCTCGCTCCAATATGCACTAGCCTCTACGCCTCGCCTAATGGATTTTCAAATGCAGGTATGGTGTGTTGCATCTTCTTTTTTTTCCCTTCAATGACCTGACGTTTCTACTTTTTTTTTTTTTTTTTTTTTTTTGTGTGTGTGTGTGCTGAGAGACGAGGATTTGCACCTGAGTGGTTCGCTGTGGACCTGTTGTTGTTGTAAGACTAGCGTGTGTCGAGCACAGCCATTTCTGCTGTGCTTGTTTTGAAAAGGCCAAATATGAATGCCCAATTTCTGTGTGACTTAAAGTAAGGATTGTGGAAACCTCTTATCCGTAGTTCATGCTACTTTGTCCAAATGGAATGTGATCCATTGTACACTTAATCAAACCCAACACATCTTGACTATGACCCCGAGCACTTTTTGTGTCCTTGAAGCGGCCATGTTTTCTCATCTCATTCATCAGTCTATTCTATGTTCACAATTTTAAAAAAATATGATATAACTGAAGTACAAATCGAACAATGTGAGCATTTTTAGCCAGATATGTCTTTATAGTCTCTGTAGCTTTTCAGATAGTTTTTTGTTTCAATAAATGCTTTTATTTAAAAAAGATATTCAATATAGGATAATATATACTGAAAGAAGACGTTTAGCGTGTGTGAGAGTGCGAGTGTGTGTGTGTGTGTGTGTGAGAGCGCGTGCGTGCGTGCGCGCACACGGTGGTCAGACCATCTCCTGAATTCAGCTTTCGCCAAAAGTACCTTTGTCAAATGTGGCATTCCATGGACATTTGAGGCAAAATGCAAATGCTGTATTATGCATAATACACTACATAGACCGCCTGCGCGAATCAGGAGGTTTTTAAAATACGTATGCCATTGCAGAGCGATACTAGACTCAACACTGTGCCTGTCGTGCAGGCAGCATGCTGCCGGTGACTGTGAGTGTTCCAAGCCATTATACTCTGCTGCAACGTGCTTGCCCTGTGTTGCCAAACTCATGTTACAACCTGGATGTAATTGACTGTGATTTCCAACTGCCCTTCCCCAGCCCGAATGGCACTGTCCTCTAATTAACTAGAGAGTCTTGACAGGCTGGTGCCACCTCCATTTGGTCCCCACTGGAAACGAGCGGCATGTCCTGAGGGTTCCTGTCATACCCAGAGCTCTGCGAGTGGCGTGACACGTCCCCCCTCGCGTCTTCATTCGCATTTCTCCCCACTTTCACTCCGTCTGTCTGCGTGTCTGTCTGTCTGTCTGTCTTTCTGTCTACCTATCCCTGCCTCCCTACTCCCTGACGACTGTTTTCTTCCAATCACGCTCAGAACAGAGAGCGGGGAGCAAGCGTGTGCACGTGGCGAGAATGGACATACAGACAGACAGACCCGTGTGTCTGTGTGTGTGGGTGCGCGCGCGTGCCTGGTCTGTATGTGCGTGCATGGTGTGTGCTTATACGCCAACACACACGTGTAGGCAGGCGGGGGGGTGGGGGTGGGTACGGGACGGGACGGGGGGGGTTGCAGTGTTAGACAGAGGGAGAGATGTTCATTAGGCTCTCATGTTATCTGACTGTGTGCTCGCTCTGCGTCATTATCTGCCCGGCCTGTAGAGAAACGTCGTCCTGGACCACCAGCAGACCCTGCGGTCTGTTCCAACTGCCATTACGCTTATCACAGCTACATCATGTCTCACTCACACACACACACACACACACACAAACACACACACACACGCAGACACACACACACACACACGCAGACACACACGCACGCCAGGGATTTGAAATGTTATTACACGTACAGTATATGTGTAATAACAATTGAGCTTGGTGAGCCAAGTCATGGATAATGACAGGGGCCCTCGTTATTAAGGACCAACTCCCCTTAGGCATGATAGAGGGGTTGTGTGGGAGCTTTTAAAGAGAAAATAGGAAGAAAGGAGCGCGAAGAGAGGACAATGTATGGCAACGAAGCAATCTAGCATATAGCGGCCTATGTCCTAATGAAAAACCCTGATTGGCCAAACCCATTAGTTGTGCCGGGGGGGATGATGGGATTTAATTGGGAACAAGGAGCGGCACTCATGTAAAGAGGCTGTTCGACACTTTTATGAAGCCGGAGGGAAAGTCGATTATTGAGATATACAGTAATGTTATTATTACTGTATTAGATATTCACATTTAAAGGGCGAGTGTGCTTTGGCGTTTACTCTGTTGCTGTTGGATGAACACCCTTTGAGGAACGTTTAAAAAAAGTGTAAAGAAAATTGCCCAACTGAGTCTGATACTATCACACTTTATAGAAGCAAATCAGTAGGTTTGTGTTTTAGTCGTAGTAGTAGTAGTAGTAAGAAAAAGCCACCTAAATAACAGCACGTTTTCTAAATGGGGTAGAGAAAGCATAATGCATATTTTAATTTTCAATGTCACTACTTGCATTGTTAAAATAAAATAAAAAATGTCCATATAATAGGGCAGTAGAGTGCAGTTTATATAGTGCATTTATACAGTATCCAACTGGCTATGTAAATCATAGCCAGTCAATACATATTCAGTCTAAGTGTAATGTACTCTATTTTAGACTTTGTTATCAAATATAGGCCTATACTGGCTTATGACCCTAAGAGTTCCACTTATTTGGTCAGTAGGTTAGACAAAACAGTAGCTATAGCTCGGTTACTCTAGAGGTTACTGACAAGACCAATGGTTTATGGAAGATTATGTTTCATTTTCTTTAACACCAAAAATAATAGCAATTTACATTTAAAATGATAAAACTTTAGGTGTAACTGCACTTTATTTGATATTAAATTTCAGTGGTAATTCCCTGTAACCCCAACTAGATCTACAGTACATCTGATGTGCCTTTAAATAAAATAACAGTTTGTTTGTTTCATATCAAGTTTTAAAAGCACAGAGATGCTTCCCAAGATTTAGACAGCCTGTAAATCTCACCACATTCATGACATACACAGGAAACTTTACATATAGTGTATAAATGTTTGTGCTTTGCTGACAACTGACTCTTCAAGACCCTTCATTTACCTCAAACTAAAAAAACTGGATTTAGAGAGAAAGGTTTGTTGCTTAAACACAAACACGCTCCTTAGGAACTGAAGCATTGCATGCGTTTCCCTAAATCTCTGGAGCTCCGTGTGATATCTCTCTTGTGGTCTGAGGTGCATCACAATAAGCCTAATTACAATATGCCGTCTTTCATCAGAGGACTGCACTTCAAATTAAATATTATAGACATGCATAACAGAACACATGAGGACAGTCTTATGAAGCTTTAGAGAAAAAAACTAACCTAAAAACCACACGAACATGAAGAGAATATGTATAAAGTATAATATGTATAATATTTTTATATATTTAGGGAAAGTCAATTCAAAATAAAATTAACTTTTATCAAATTATTATCATGATTTATGATCATGATTTAGGGCCAGCAGAGAAGGCCTTGCTGGCCCTGACGGCCCACCACTGATAGGATGTCATATGGAGAACAGCCATCATGGAT
>JAOEGT010052005.1:0-19387 GCA_025447795.1 Speoplatyrhinus poulsoni | reverse complement strand
GGACATATGACATTCCGCGGTTTGCTCCCTCTGCTGCTAGTCTGCTGAAATGCCTTAGGACATTGCGAGGGTTAAGTGTTTAATATATAAATATCTGATATTTAAAAACAAAAGTTTAAAAGTCTCAGCCTTTTAATGGGTGCAAATATTGCATCACGATAACTGTTATCACTGTTAATTACACATTTAACAATTATCCAAAGAACCGTTATGGCACACCTCAGTTCTTAACCAATTTACCATTTGGCCCCTGATTTTATCTTTTACAGTGTACTATACCCAATGATAACCATTAGGTACCCGTTTTCCTATATTCATTATGGGTTATCTTTGTACAATACAGTGGTTTTATTCTGCCACAAATAGCCCAGCCTCTTTGCACTGGTATCACTATGGACATGGTCCCCTGATCAAGAACATGAAATGGCACAAGCCACACACCAATTATATAAATAAAATATAAATATAAATAAGTAATAAAAAGCAATAATATATCAAATAGTGCAATGATGTGTCTGTCTTTGCAGCACCAGCTGTAATTGGACAGCTCTCTTGTGTTCTTCTGACAGACTTCCACACTGAACCACAGTCCAGAATACAATCTGTTCCACGTCACCTTGTGGCCTTGCTCGAAGGACCTCAGGGGTATTTCTGAGGGATGAGATTATGTGTTAGTGTTTTGTTTCCCCCCCGCCCTCATAAGCACCAATGACACTAAAACCATAAGTCACTTTCCCTGATGTTAATGTAGTTCCAAACAAGTATGTAAACAATAGGGTACACATCTGTACCTTCAGAAAGCAATACAATGTTGTTAATAATAATAATAATAATAATAATAATGATATGACATGTATCAATTTAGGGCTGCCTAACGACAACATAAAGCTACTGTCAAACTCAGCATACAGTAACACACCTACTGTACGTTACATTATCACACATAGTTTACAAGGATGTAGATTATACTACTAAGGGGTTTATCTTGATTAGACAAAGACCCTAGTTGTCACACACACCTCAATGACTGTATGTATCCAGTTCAGCAGCTGGTCCACATTGCTGTAGACCCCTGGCCTTCTTTCTCGGGCACAGCCCACTCCCCAGCTTACCACCCCCACCAGACGCCAGCGCGAAGAGCTCAGGAAGACTAGAGGACCCCCGCTGTCACCCTATTTGCACAAGAAGAGCACAACATTTAACACAAGTCAATGAATGACTACTGTGAGATGTTGATGCATTTAATTTTTTACTGTAATGTAACGCAAGGAACACACACCAAAAGGTATTTCCATTTGTTTAAACAAAAAGTACTCTAAACACTCTCCTCTTTATGTGACATCCCCCACTATTTGCAGTAGTAACTGGTAAAGCAGGTCTGTATGCTACTTGAAAATTTCACAAAGCAGTGAAAGTATGTCACATTTCAAATAGAACAGTTAAAATTAAACCACTTCTCCTGGACTAAGTATCTTACCTGGCAGGCATCTACTTTGCCCTCCAGGAAGCCTGCGCAGATCATCCTAGGGGTGATTGAAGAACCGTAGACTGTGGAGCTGGAACACTGGTCCCTACCCATCAGAGCGACATTGCCCTTCTGGAGTGAAGGAGAAACGCTACCTGCAACCAGAATTAGCCCACAGGGTCAAAAGGTCTGTGTCACACTGAATCCTAACTGGTAACCAGTGTTGGGCAGTAACTAGTTACTGTAATATTACCCTACTAGTTACTGAAAAAAGTAACTAATTTTTTCCAAAGCTACCGTAAGTAATCTAAATATTACTGTGTTGCAAGAATTATATTTCATCCCCTTAGACCTTTATTATTTTGCTGCTTTTAGCAAACTTAGGGCAGGCTAATTGAAACAACCTGTCCAATCATCTGGTTTGAGAGGCTGCAATATTTTCACTTTGTGTTGACTCCTAAGGTTAATTATTGTTCCAATAAAGAGGCTTAAATTCTAAAATGCGCTGGCTACACAGGTTGTCAATTTTCAGAAGGGGCGAGACAGGGTAGTGATTGTGAAAGTAATACAGTATAGTAATGTAACTAGTAACGTAACTAATTACTTTAAATACCCAGTAATAAATAAATTAATAGTATTACTTTTTGAAGGAGTAATCCTTTTCCTGAGTAACTTGCCCAACACTGGTGGTGACTAGAAGTAACAGTAGGCTAGTGGTTGTGTGTGGAGAGTCACACCTTTCTCATGCAGGTAACCCCAGCCAGTTACTACCAGGGAGTCACCAGCACCTATAGTCATGGATTTAGGGGGCAGACAAACTGGCCTTCTGCTCTCTGAAAGACAACAGAAAATAAAGTTTATTATTAATTTAGGCAAATGTTATGCTTATTTGATCATTTCCACTGACAAAGTGTCAAAACTTGGTCACTTTTATTTTAATTTTCCCCTCCATACAGATTCATGCATTGGCGCGTGTTTGCGCCTCATGCTGGCAGTATAATCTATCCATGCTTCAGTTTAGAATGCCTACTAGTCTGGGCCTAGTCTGTCCAGGCTTGGGGATTCACTTTTACAACCATTTGTACCATCATCTGATGATCAAGTAGCTGATCGGAGCTATTTATGAGAGGCACTCGTTGTTTATGAACTGGTCTAAATGCATTTGCATTCTTACCTCCCACTGTGATAGGGCTGCTGAGTCTCAGCATTGCTATGTCATGGTCATTAGTAGTTGGACTGTAGTCTTCATTCAGGAGGATCTTGTCCACATAAGATCCTCCCAGCGTTCCCATGTAGGTTCTTCCCGACACCACTCTCCAACGGCTGAGTTCTTTCTTATTTCTGCAGAGCACAGTCCAAGGGGACGCGGAACAAGGAAGTGAGCAAGGCATCTTTCCTCAATGCGACGTGATGTGGGTGAAAATGCCGCCCATGACGCTTACCCAGCGAAGCAGTGCGCAGCAGAGACCACCCATCGCGGAGACACCAACGAACCACCGCAGGTATGTTGTCCGTACTGCTGCAAACTGACCTGCCATGGCCAGTTTTCTATCACGGCATCGACACCCCCCACGATTCGGTCCTGTATGCCAGTCTGCCCACAGTCTATATCGGATCAAAGGACGTAATCACAAACATATTTATAAAGCCATTATTGTTTAAAAAAACTAAACAAAACATACTTTTACTTTAAATGTGCATAATGTGTAACCTACTAATAGGCTGTTATCATGAGGGGATGGGCAACTCAATGGCCTGATGTTTGTCAATGTGGGAGGACTACCATGTTGCTTTACTACTAAAAGTATGCTACAGTATATAGAGACAAGGCTACATACATCGCACAAATGCCTTGAGTGAGAAGCATGTTTCAGTAGCTCAAGTGTGTGTTTGAGTTTACCAGAAGAATGACTCACCTGAACAGATTAATGAGATCACTTTTCCTGAACTGCACACCTTACTGTTAGGAAACGACATTAGTCACAAATTTGCACATGACAAAACACCAAAACAACCATAGACACATATACATATTGAAAACAGACACACACACACACACACACACACACACACACAGTACAGTATAGGCCCATAGCTACAGAGTGCTGAGGCAATCCCCAGCCTAAGTCTCTGTTCCCCTTTCAATAATAAGAATACCGGTTGATCTTGTTCTTTCTCATTATTGAAAAGTAAACAGGGGAGGAACAGAAACTGGAGTTTGGTGTCGGTAGAAAACACAGAGTGCATGGGATTCTCTGCATGTATAACATACAGTACATGGAAATAAAATGTCTGTAAGGATTGACGACATGTCTCTCCACAGCTCTGTTATAGTAGGCCTTCTAAACCACATTAATGAACTAATGCAATCGGATGGCCTATATGCAAGCCAGTGATAAAGCATATTCAGAAAGCATTTCCCCAAACACTGATTTTTATGTTACCATACTACTCATGCCTTTAATGGTCATATAACCTGATATGGTGCTTCCTCTACACAACAGCTCCAGGTGTAAATGTCTGTGTGATAACCCTATATTTATTTATTTATTGTATCTTACCGGTCTATTGTAGCCTGTTGTATGGGGGTGATCTGACTTCCAGACCGAATGGCTGTAAAGGGCCCCAATTGCAAGGAAGACGATAAAGTTTCCACTGGGACAAAGATGGAACGAGGTTTACTGTGGGGAAGATTAGAGAGACATTAGCACTGTATTTAATTTATGTAAAAGGGCCTCTGGTTTAGAAATAAATGAGAAAGATGTTAATAAAATGTGATTGGTGCTTTGTAATGGGCTGTATGTTTTCATGTCACATGTTCGGCTATTTTGGAGGCTGTCAACTCACTTTGTGTATCCTAGCTGTTGGCATGCTCTCTGTGTGTGTTGTTCAGTCCAGTCGTCAGTACACACACTCCGCCACCCCAGGCCTTCACCGTGTACCTGTAAGATCCCCTGATCTGACATCAGACGCACTGGGGAGGTGCAGGAAGGTGGGGAGAAACATTGTTCAAGAGGGAGTGTGTGTTGTGCGTCAGAGAGACATTGTCCCGCACGCAACGGCCAAATGTGTATGAACACGTTTAGTCACCTGGGAATGTAGTGTTGACTTTAAAGTTGGTCACACAGGTCTCTTCATCCTCGCCCCCATCACAGTCCTGCTTGCCATCGCAGGCTAACTCTAGTGGGATGAACTTTACTGACCGCTTGCAGAAGAAGAACTTGCTGTCAATCAACTGGTAAACTGGAAAACAAGTGGGTATTGAGAGCAAGTGAGAATAGGGCAAAGAGAAGGACACTTAACAAACGTGTTACAGTAAGAGTGGTAGACAGAAGGACACTTAACAAACGTGTTACATTTTCGGCATTTGGCAGACTCTTTTATCCAAAGCGACTTACATGTAGTACATTTGTCAGTAGTTGGACAGGTCGTATACCAGCAATTATAAGCAAACAATATTTTAAATAGAACAAATGCAGCATAATGTCATACCTATTACCACACAGTCAAACAGTGCCAAGCCTAGCTAATAAAGTGCAATAGGTAATGGCCTAGCTAATAAAGTGCATATATATATATATAATTTTTTATTTTTTTTAATAAATAGTGAGATAAGAGCATGAGAAGTGAATGCAGGGCTTCATTAGGAGTGCTAAGAAGTGGCGAGGTCACTTGTCAAGGTACCAAGGTGGATTGTGAAGATTGTTAGAATGTTACACTAAGAGTGGTAGACAACAGCACTAATCAATCTGTCTTGTTTTCTGTTGGTATACCATGTCTTGCTAAGACAACTATAAATAGCCTACAGATGGCAAAATGAAGCTAAAATGAAGCTACCATTTAAAAAGTTCCAAGGGGCTTTAACACTATACAAAGCAGCACACTAGCTGTTTGGAGACTAATGATTTTAAATATGTAATGTGTAATTCTTGTTTTTTTACACGTGTGACCTGCATTACTACAACATCCAATGCAACAACAGTCAAGTTCAGGATTATTGACATTAAAGTGTACCTGCACCCTAACGTGTTTATTAAGATGTAAACAAAGTAATTGGATTGATCTCTGAAACAATGCTGGTGTTAATATTGACAATATTCATGTTTTAATACAAATCTGAAAACAACTATGATGAACCATCTTGTCGTTTTTGCCTATCACACCTATCAATACAATGCTGATCGGTAAGCTGAGATGCTACTCGGATCAGGATGGTCTTGCAATAAAATGTACCCCCCTCCCGGTGTGGACGAGACTTAAATGTGCTCTGTCTCTATTGTCTCGCGTGGAGGATTCATTAGCCTATGCAGTTCTGTTTGTAGACTCACTGAAGTATCCAGCCGTAACCAGCATGCCTAGCAACGCTATGACTATGAGGACGGTCAACACCACAGTCTTCCACTTTGAGGCCGTGTTCTTTTGAGGGCCTGGAGATGTCATGGGCTTCCTGTGACGGCCCGGACGTGGAACCACTGGGAGACAAGAGGGCAGGGACACGTTAATGACGACATCAGGGGGAAATTATAGGATGGGGAGGAAATAGCTTAGGAGGGGGAGAGAAATACATTAATGTTGCTGCGGAGGGGGGGGAGCTCGTATTGTGCAACAACGTTTTGATACAGTTTATCTATACAATCACAACTTCTCAGTATTTGCTTATATAGCAGGGTAAATTGTGACTAATGCATGATACAACAACATAAGCTAAAAGAAGACAACCCACCTTGTCCGCTGGGATTTAATGGTGTAATGACTTCAGCAGCCTGCCGGGTGTCTGTCTGGAATGCAAAGCATTACGTTTACATTAGACAGGATGAAACAATTAGTAGGACGGTGAAGACAATGCACGCCGGCTTTACATGCAAACCCTACTAAAGTAATAATGCGCACACACACACACACATCCTGGCCATATAAAAGTTGCAGATTGTATTGGCAACATGTGTATAATCTCGGGTTGCTTCAGTAGGTCTAGCTCAAGTAAATTGAATACTGGCGAATGCTTGCTGTAATTAAAGCTAAAGAAAACAAAATGTTAGTCAGTGTTTGTCTTTTGGCCAGGCGGTGTACACACGAGCACACAAACGCACGTCAATAACCAAAATATTCATGCAAATTCTTTGTAGCATTAAAACGTTTGTTCCTCTAAATCTGTGAAGGCCAGTACAAGCTAACGCAGGCCAGTACTAGCCTTCTCTGCCTGGATACATTAAACCTGCTTGTTGTGTTACCATTTGTCCATCTCTGTTGAGCTCTGGTAAATGCAGAAGTTATTAATCTCAGTAAAAACTCTGCTGGTATATTCCCATAAAAACACAGACTTAACAGAGTTTCCATGTGAAACAGAGGTCATGGGGAAGCGGGTTTCATTCCATGGTTTGGCCTCGTAATCAGGTGAACAGGTGATGTTAATGTGTAGCCACACCTTTCAGGTAAAAGTGTGCATAGTGAATATCTTATTTAATTTCTAGTTTCTAGAATGAGAACCTGCATATAATGCCACACATATAATGTATAACGTAGCATTTACATCCTCCACTGAAACATTACAACAGAATTGTTGTACATGGTTAAAGTCTCTATTTGTGTGTTAATTAAAAAATTTTTTGCTTCCGTTAATAATACTTTGTATTGTATCCGAAGAAACTCGCAGTGCGCACAATGACTAGTAATAAAGAGCAAGTAGGAGTATTGCTGCATCTTGCTAAAGAAAACTGACGTGTAGTCTGTATATGTTGGGGATCGGGGAGGTTACTTCTTAAAGTAAACCAACCACTAGTTTATCCTGCTTCCAAATGCACACGTGATAGCATGGTGTACAGCATGTGCATGGTCTTCATTCATGTCGGGTATAGTGAGAATGGACAAATGGAACTTCTCCACGTCAGTATCTAACAGAGTTTGGCTTTGTAGGGGCATTAAGTATACTCATAATAAGTTTATAAGAAATAGTAGGAGGCAGTGGTTAATTCATGAGGTTAATTCATAGCCAATATATATATTTATATATTATAGCCTGACAAATTAATTTTGAGCTAAGGAAGCTATCAGAGTAAATGGTTTGACAACCTTTTAAATAAAATGTATGGCCAACTGAATAAAATAAGAAAATATTGTCCATGTTCTGTTTGCAGCTAGTAGCTAGGCAATAAAAGCAACTTGTTAGCTGCAGTGTATGCAGTATTTTTTGTTTTTCTTTAGCCTATCTTTTTCAATGCCAATGAGATAGAAGACAACCAATATAAAGGCAAAAATATAACATTGGGAAGACAGACTAAAGAATGTTGTTGGACAGGCTCTTTTTGTGGGGGAAGGGAAGATGTCATTGATCCTCCTATAAATCAGCTCTATGCAATACTGTATGGCAACCTGCTAACAAACTCTCATAGCCATTCTTAGAATTGACAGTGTTCCTTCTCAGAATTTTTAGTTACTGTAGATACTATACACAGTACTGCATGAATCAGAGAGGGACCCATTGTTCCTCTCTCAAAATACTTTTGTTTAATCGAGGTGTGTTGCAAGCAATCGCTGCCATGCCATTGCAGTGCCTTGAAATGCTCTTCTGCCTCAAGTGGCTCTTTTAAATTAGCATCCATTTTATATTATGTAAAATTACATATTAAGGTAAGAGTAGTACCATAACTTGAATGATGCAAGATTCTATACATTATATATTCTAAAACCATAAATTTTGAGCAGTATTTCCACTTACCAACTTATGTAATAATGGAGCACAAATAGTGTGTTGCACCAATCATGATACAAAAAAAATTAAACATTGTGGACACAAGGAACGGTTGACTTATACAGATGTTAAACACCTACATTAAAATGTGACAAGCCCCAGAATAAGAGGGTGGTCCATCTAACATCGGAAACAAGAGTGTAACACTAAACAAACCTGAACACCCTTGTTTAAGTCATGTACTAACTGGCTAGGAGCAGAACTACCCAAGTCAGGGGGAAATCATACATCTATTTTGTTAAAATCACCCTGATACTGTTGGCTCGTCAAATTGTGACCTAGTCAGGAACTGCTCAAAAGGCAGGTGTCATGTCTATTCATACAGTGTAAGAACAGAGTGGACCATCCCAGTCTTTTGTCTGGTTGTTTTTGAGGCTCTATATAGGCCTAGTCCTAAGCAGCAATGGATCCCTTATGAAAGTAAAAGTGGGTCACACAAGAGACCATACAGAGAGATACAATCCTTGCCATATTAGGCCTTTTGTGTGACTGCCCGTTCTTCTTCATGTCACTGGATCATGTTAAGTCACATTTAGTCTACTGAGGCCTATTGAGTCACTGTACAAGAGGTATATTGGTTTAAACAACGAGATCTTCAGATCTAACCAGCCAACTAACAACGAGAACCAACGCAGTCACAAACTATTCACACAAAGACACACAGTACACGATAATTCATGTAGAAGCACTTTCACAATATTCTCTATGTATGGAAATGCTCTCTCGCAGTGAGCAAACGTTATCACCACATCAAGCTTCAACAGTGCTGTTGTTGTTGACAATGTTGACATTCACTACTGTACAGTACAAATCCATTGATACCGTAAGACTAACATCAATAAGGGGCACAGGTGACTTAATTAAAGTAAAACAACGCAATTATTACACAATTTGATTTGCCGTGTATGTGCACAAACAAAGCATGCACTTTGATTGTGTTGTAATACAGATAATGTATGATTATATTCTAATGGCAACAGTGGGCCTATTCTATTCATATGGTGGTGCACATACCTGCTCAATCCAACCCATATGAGGTAGGCACCGAATGATAAGCTGAGGCACATTCTAGTTCCTGCTCTACTCACCTTCATGATTCAGTCGTTCTTTCTGTTTGGCTGAAATTCACCCCACCAGACAAGGGACCCCCGGTCAGAACAGTGTCCGCTCTCAGGCGCTGGGACTCTGCCTCTCTGTATGACCAGGCTTACCCAAGGACGTGGTGTCCCTGTTGTCTCTGCTCCTCTCTCTCGCTCTCTCTCTCTCTGTCTCTCTCTGACACTCCTTCTTTACTTCTCCCTTTGTCCAGGAGTGTAACTGAATCTAGTGTCCTGATACTGCCTGCCTTGCTCTATGCTGTAAGAACCCGAGGTGGCTATAAGGAACTGTTGGTTTTTAATCTTTGTGTTGCAGCCCACTGCAGTTCCTCAGGGCATTGTTTTGAATGACCCAGCCCAGCCTGCTGACAAAATAACACTAATTCCAGGTAACGTGACACTTGAAACCTTCCTCTCTCACTCCACCTGTGCCTACCCACTTTTCCTGTCTCCTCCCACTTCAAACCTTTTTTTTAAACCCACTGAAAGTAAATGCCCCTGTGTATACATGTATGTCTCTCTTGCTTTCCTCCATAACGCCATATCTGAAGGCCTTTCTTTCATATTTTAACACAAAATTACCATAGTGCATTAACTTCAATTAAGTTAATGGAAAATAAAAAACTAGAAGCTTTAAAGGTATAGTCAGCTATTATACGCTAATAGCTAAAGCCCTTTTCACACATTGTTCCTGGTAAATTACCTGCTATTCAGACATGCACCTCCGTACAGGGACCTCTTGCACCTGTTCATACATGCAGTGGTAATACTGGCATAGTAGGCCTACAATAGCCTGGACAGTCCAACAGAGGGCGGTAGCTAATGCAACACTTAATTTTTTTTATTTACATTTAAATTTAATTTGTTGTTGAGAAGACTTCAGTTTATAGCATACTTTTGAGCTTGCTTTGCCCAATTTGCGTTTGTTACTAAAATATGCAGCATTTTGTCCTATCTTACGCCATTGTGAGGAGGCTAGTTTGTAGGAAGCCCTGCTATAATATGGTATGTGTGTTTGCTATCGCTTACAAATAGTATACAACCGTTTTAGCTTTGTGTTCCAACCAAGCATAATTATACTTTTTAAACAAATTACACCAAATATATTAAGTACAGCAATATTGTTCACGGGGAACAGATAAACCGAGATCGAACCGAGATCGACCAAAAGAGATCGATATTGGTAGTATTCAGTGTCTAGCAAAACCAGTACGGTACCGGTACTATTTATTTCAAGATGATTGTAAAGTTGTAATCTAATGTTCATGGCATATCAAATAACTTTTTGTAGCTGTTGTGATTGGTTTCTTCTTGTATCAAAATTAAGAGTATTGACAGCTATTGCAACCTAAATGTAAGATAATAAAATATCTCCTCGCAAGTCGCTAGCTTTCTGTGCGGTTGAAAAAACTATCTGATACTTCTACACAGCACTGGCTCCGTAAATAGAAATATAAACAAAATGGCGAACAGCGCTGGTATAAACAAAGCCATAGCACAACGCTTTGCTTCAAAATGCACGAAAAAGAGGTGATTACTTCTATGACTACTTTCAAATGAACAATGCATAAAACAACAGTTCTCTTCTTAACCTTTCATTAATGTCAATCAATAATTGAAATGAAGTCCTACTTCAAGATATACTGAGCAACATAAACAGCCATAAAAATAGAAAGATTTGGCTCGCCAACACAGTAAATTGGTTTGAATGGCATTTCAAAGAACAATTTAGGCGTGAAGCAATCTAAAAGTAATGTAATAAGATTATGTTACTAAATTTAGTTAATCCAAACATTTTAATTATAATTTTAGTCTGGTAACTGTAACGGATTACATTTAAAAAGTAGCCTACCCAACCCTGGTGCTGATAAAAAATAAAATAGGTACTTCAACACAGCCCTGGCTCTGTAAATAACAACTATAACAAAGTGGCAAACTGCATACAACAATGCCCTTCGCTTTGCAATGCATTTCAATGTGTGGGGCGGTGCTTCTGAGGAAGTTTGTTTTGATTTGAAGTTAGCAAGCTTTCTCGAGAATGACTAACTCTGCCTTTAACTCTCACATTGTCTTATATAGGCTATAACATTTCACGAAATAACAGCACACAACCATTTAACCTGTAGGCTTTGTCAGGTTGATGACATACAGCTGGTGAACTTCCTTGTAATAGAACAGGAAGCATGGGGCAGCATATTGACCACCTATGTAAATAGGTACGTACCTACCTACCTGAACTCACACACGCTCAGAAGCAAATGAAAGCAACCAAACTGCATGCACACAAACACTGGTGTGTTTGCAGGACTTTGCCCTGAGGCTGGGGAGTTGTTTCATTCCCATGTGTAGTTTTGACATATTCGTGATATGTCAGTTGGTGAACCATGACTCATAAAATGTCTTATCTTATCACACAAGAATTATCAACAATGTGATTGGCAGGTTCCTGGATTTGACGTTTACTTGTTAGTTGAACTACCGGTAATAAATAATTATTAATAATTAGTAAATAACCACAAATAATTTCAGATAGTATCCCAACAGCAATTATTTCAAAACCATGGCTTTCTATATGGTGTGAAACATGTTGCCAGTGTTTGCCTCTAATCATGATATAATCCCTCTTTATTAATCGGTGTACTGCATTATATTCACATTGAAAGCATGTGAATGTACAATGCACAATACCTCGACTATATACGGTACATAATGCAGCTCTCTATCTTCCATTAGCAAAAATTATTCAAAGGCAACTAACATCACTGCTTTTTAGTAATTATTATACCTGGTTTTATTACTTAGTTTACTTAGTATCCATGTTTTAGTCACAATGGTGAAAGACATGAGCTCAAAATTAAAGTTCTTTTAAAAAAAAAAAAAGTTTGTTGTTTCTTTTACAATGTTAACTAATTGAATCAGCTATCCTTTCTTTGCAGAATTCATCAGAGCAAGTGCAATGACCAGCAGGTAAATCAGTGTTTAGAGATAGTAGATAGAATGTAGCAATAAGAGAACAAAAGGCTGTTGTGTGTGAGAAAAGGACACCTGTATTTATCAAAGAAACAAATACATAGGTTGACAGTCAGACAAAAGGCATATTAGATGTAGGCCTATAGATTAGCGCAATAGTTAATACTGAGCTGATGACCTCAATAGGCTTTCCATAATCTCACACTTAAGTAACCTGTCAATAACAGTGAACATTGCCTTCAATTTCTTGGACACCACCCAACAGGATAAACTACGTAAGTCTGATCTCATTTTATATACTTGTAGATAACTTTTAAATTAAAGTCAATATTGGTACACGAAGGACATAATGCCTTCATAGCAAGCAGGGAAACTATATTGTCTGTAGAAATAACATACAGCACATTAACTTGTTCCCTATAGCACTCATCAGGGTTGCAAAAATGTGCATTTAGAACAGATTGCTGTATTTGCCTTTATACAGAAGATCTGAAATTGGAGGATTTTGCCGATATGATTTTGCTTATATAGCTTCAACCCACAAACAAACCACCAGATGCATATATATTTAAAAGATTTCAAATAGATAAAGTGCGGGCGGAATGAGACTGAATCTGTTCCATATACATTAGCAGTGTTTCCTATTGTATTCAACTGTTCTTCTCAAAATGATGCATACATTTAGAAGAAGTGCAAGGAAATTATAAACCCTAGATGGATTATATATTAACAGGTTTGTATATGAGCCATGCGTCATGTGATCTAAGCATTTGTGAATATGCAATAACTACAGTATGCTTACAATTACAAATAATAAATACAAATAAAGTAAACGTAAATTATATGGTGTTTTTATATGTACTCAAAGCCGCTTTACAGAGACTACAATCTGGGGGAAATATTTTTATATGTAAAACCAAATTTTTATAATCCGAATATGAATAATATAAAAAATGTATTAATTCCTGCCAGGATTATAGATTGTTGACAGAAGTTTCACTCACTATATGTAAATATGCTTTCTACAAAACTTAAAACAATGACAACATATGCAGTTGTGTTTTATCAGACATTCCTAAAACATTTCCTAAAATAAACTGAGATTAGTATTTACCTTTTAATTAGAGCTTCTGTATATACAAATATTGTTTGTAATTTAAATTTGCATTTACATCGTTAAGATGACAGTGACTTGGCTAATTGCAGAATAATCATGCCTCTTGGCACAATCCACATTTATAGGCCTAGCTTGTGATAATTAATTATATTGCTAGAGAGAGTACAGTACGTGAAGTCGTAAAAGACTTAGGTGTAAATGATCCACTCAAATGTTTACAAAGCCTGACTGTTTTCTTCACAGTACCCTAATGTTCTTCACCTGTTAATTGCAGAGGTTCTTCGTATATTCAGAGGTCCCCTTGTAGATGCTGCCAGTCTTATTATCCAATATCTTTGTAGATATGTGAGCCACAGTGCTGCAGAAACAAACTGGATAGATAGTGGCTATGTTGAACATTCCTCTTGGCCAAACAATCTACTAAGTGTTTTTATTCTGTCAGTCCTCCTCTATTTGAGCTCAACCATTCCTCTAAAGCACCACCCTCCTAAAGCAAATACATCCCACATATAGCCACTCTTTCCACATCAAGGCTTTCTTTTTTCCTCTGTTCCTCTCCATCCATTTCAGTGACACCCCCCCCTCCCCCCAATCCCTTTTGATGTGTCACACTGTTTCTCAGAACAACAGTGCTTGCCCGACCCTATTGTCCAGATAAGTGTTTTGTGTAAAAAGAAACAAAGAAAAAAGGGAGGTGTTTTCAGCAGCAGCAGCAGCAGCAGCAGCAGCAGCAGCACTGTGTTCAATGTAAAGTCTGGTAAATAATTCACTCCTTCACATTTCCCACTGCCTCTGTGCCCTGCCCCCCGCTAGCAGAAAGCTCTTATTGTGCTATCGTATTGGTGTCACACGCTGTAGTTGAAATGTGGCGGAAGTATGAGCGGGAAGAGATAGTTTCTGATTTCTACCTAGAAGTGGCAAGACCAGGTATCATATTTAATGACTCGCAATGCTTCATTATACTCACTTACAGATAGTGTGACTCTTTACTTTAGCTATGTGAAAACTGAAATAATAGATTTGAGAGTAAGAAATGTAAATGTGGTGAGATGTCTGAGAAGGAAGTATGGAGAGAGTTTCTGGTTTCTACCAAGAAGTGGCAAGACTATGGAACAGTGCTGTCTGCTATACTATCAAAATAAATAATATAATTAATTTCCCAGACATTTTATTTGCTATATATACAGTGTGTGTGTGAGAGAGAGAGAGAAAAGACAACATTTCTTGTCTGCAATCTGAAATGTATTTCACCAATGTAATATGATTTCCTTGACCAATCAGTCAATCAAAATGCATTTATAAAGCACTTTAAACACAAAAAAAGGTGCTGTACAGAACAAAGTAATAGTCATGTAATACATGCACACAACAAATGTACAGATAAAACAGTAACACAGTAACAACTATGCTCACAAGTTTCAGCCTCAGTTGGGAAAGGCCAAGGAAAAAAAGGTGGGTTTTAAGAAGAGATTTAAAAACAGACAGTGAAGAAGCCTTTCTAATGGGCAGAGGTAGGTCATTCCATATTTTTGGAGCTGCCACAGCAAAGGCACAGTCCCCTTTAAGCTTCTGTTTAGTTTTAGGGACACTCAGGAGGAGTTCATCAGCTGACCTGAGTGAAGGGGTTGGTGAATAGGGGTGAATCAGCTCGGACAGGTAGGGTGGGGCAAGACCATTAAGAAATGTAATGATTGTATAAAGCATACATACATTTGTGTTTTGAGTTTGTCAAAATCCTGAACAGAGAAATTATTAAATACAGGTCTAACTCTACAATACAATACTACATAGTTAACAGTGTTTTCACATGTTTAAAGGAATGGATTTCCAAGTAAATCTCTGTATTTGCTTTACACGATCTTTAAAAACAAGTAAATACATATTAAAATGTATCCTAAAATATATGGGCAGCCAGTGGAGTGAAGCTAAAATTGGGGTAATGTGCCAGTTAAATGTTCCAGTTAAAAGACGCGCCACAGCGTTTGGCACTATCTGGAGACAAGCAAAAGATGAGGCACTGATGCCTACATATAGGCCGTTACAGTAATCCAACCGAGTGGTCACAAAGGATTACTGTCTCAAAATCCTGCCTAGTAAGAATTGGCTTTTATTTTGGCCAGCTGCCGTAGTTGGAAAAAGCTTGTTTTAACCACTGCCCCAATCTGGGGCAGTGGTTAAAACAAGGGGGTTCCCAGTGGCGACACTAAAAACCATCACATTTGTTTTTTTTTCTTTCATTAAAACTTAAAAAGTTAAAAAGCCATCCAGGCCTTTATCAAGACATTCGAGCAGTGGTCTGAGAGAGTCCTTCTTTTAAAGGGGTACTTACAGTCAAATAAAATGCATGTATGGAACCAACGGGGAGCAGATAGAAAGAGAAGAGTGCCTAAAACTGAGCCCTGTGGGACCCCACAAGAGAGAGGAGCAGAGGACACTGAGTCACCACAGCTGACACAGAAAGTGCAACCTTCCAAATAGGACCTGAACCCCCTGATGCCCACTGCTTCAAACGAGAAATCAGTAGCGATCACCAGGACTGGTAGAATATAGTATACAGGACCAAATCCTTTTGCAGGGCAAACCAATGGCGTTCTAATGGCAAATGGCCCCGGGGCACTTGCACAGTGTCAGTATAGTCTAGCCCTATTTGTCAAAAGACATCTTCCTATTGCAGCAATTACGACGACGCTTGGAATCTCTGAAGTAATATTCAGAAATATCATCACAAGCTTTGTCAGGTTGATGCTTCTCCCACAACAGCTTGGTATCTTATTACAGACTACCAGCTGATTTCTTCCTTCCTAATAAGTTATTGCATCATACTGTATGTGCTGTTTTAAGATTAAATTGGTTCCAAATGCCAGCTACAGGGTATGGTATAGCATGGCATTGCAAAATAGATTGATGTCTATGTTTAATATGCCTTTTACTTAAATATCTTACTTTACAAACACCAAAGCATCACCGGACAATCACGGGTATTCCCCCTTAATTGACAGATGGTGTCAAGCGTTCATTGTTTATCCTTTCAATGGATCTTCGCCCCACAAAGATTCCTCTCATGTGATCCAAACACCTCAAACATAGATGTGTCTGTTAACACCTTTTTACAGTCATCTGCAAAGAAGCCATACTGTATGTCTAGTTCTATGCCACCCCCGCCACAATGATCTCATTGTGCCATTGTGTT
Source organism: Speoplatyrhinus poulsoni (assembly GCA_025447795.1). Classification (NCBI taxonomy): domain Eukaryota; kingdom Metazoa; phylum Chordata; class Actinopteri; order Percopsiformes; family Amblyopsidae; genus Speoplatyrhinus; species Speoplatyrhinus poulsoni. The sequence continues at coordinate 2,800 of JAOEGT010052005.1, read as the reverse complement.
AAGTTATCTGTAACATGAAATGCTGCGGAAGTGTGAGAGGGAAGTAAGACGAGAGTGAGTTAATGATTCCTACGAAGAAGTGCCGAGAGGCATCACATATACAGTATGTATTTATACGTATACAGTAAATAAAATAGACACCAAAAGATAGGGTAGTAAAACATTAATACACTACACAATAACTTGCACAAATATTTGTAAAAAGAAACTATTTTTATATATGTGTATATATGTGTGTGTGTGTGTGTGTGTGTGTGTGTGTGTGTGTGTGTGTGTATGAATATATATATATGTATGTATGTGTGTGTATACAGTATATGTACTGTATGTATATGTGTATGTATGTATGTGTGTGTGTATATATGTGTGTATATATGTATGTGTATGTATATATGTATGTATATGTGTGTGTGTCTATGTATATATGTGTGTGTATATATACTGTATATATATTGTATATGTATTAGGGGTACTTACTTTGAAAATACACAGATTGTAAAATGCTAAGATTACATCACCAGTAGAGTAATTATAATGTATGATCCAACAATGGCTGCCATATCATCAGTTGCTTCCTCGTGTGACTAAGTTTCTTCCCGGTTGTCACTAGCACTAAGGAATGTGAAAATATATGTTTAGTTGTACAGGCACACTGGAATGCAAGGAAACAACCATTAAGACACTAATCCACATCCACATATTTTTATAGGTTACTGTACAGTAAATTAAACCCTGTAATTTACATAATTTACTAATGTCAACAAAGACAACTTTTTGTTTGACAAAATAACCTACAATAAAGCCTTTGCAAAAGCAATACAGTTATAACAGGTACTGTACATCTTCACTGGCCTTATACTGGCACATTCATCCCTTCACAATGTTTCTGTCTACCATAAACTATAGTAATCCTTAATGTCATTTTTATTTAGATTATGTTGTGAGGGAAGGAGGTCAGGATAGGTTGTGAGTTTGATTCCCAGCAGCCCCTATTGTAAGCATCCTTGAGTAAGATGTCTACCCCTACCTGTACTGTTCTCACTACTAGTACTACTACAACTACTATATGGTTGCTTTAGATAAAATAGTTGTAACCTTCTAATCAATTAGAATGTATTTATTTTATGATCACATATTGTCACTTTGTTTTATTTAAGATTGCACACATTCTGGTTATTTATTTGGTAACAGAAATACATTGTACAGTAACATACACATGGGTTTTGCATTTATAAACGTAATATCAGTAGGTGTCAAATTTCAGTATAAGAGTGTGCATATGTTGATATGAGCTACAAGAGTGAGAAAACTAGAGCATCCACCCTGCAGCTTAATGTTCAACGTGTCAAGTCAATGGCGAATGTTTTCTATAGAATTATAAGATGACGCTAATTCCAAATCTGGCGTAAGGGCTTTTGCACAAAGAAATAGCTGTCACGTCCACACGAGTCCAGTTTGAAATGCGGTGTTTTTCAACTGAAATGTATTTGACAAAGTAAAGTCTACTGAAAAAATTAAAGATGGGTAGACTATTGGCACCGTATTCCAGGTATTCCTACCGGTATGGGTTCAAATGTGACTAGTACCATACCCAAGCCTTATCCTCACCAACAGGAGCTACAGCAGCTGTGCACATGTGCACACACATATGGACTTGTCATTCAGACTATTTTCATCATGTTGATTATTAGGTCTGGACTACTACATTACATTTACAAACAGGCTATGTCATGATGTCTTGGTTGTAGAACAGTTAATAACACATTTACAGTAAAATATTTAATTCATTATTCATATAGTGGTTACATATTGAACTAGTGTATAGTGGTCAAGGGTGCAATCCCCTTGTGGGCCACATGGGGGTAGTTGTAAGGCCGTATTTGGCCCGCGGGACGCAAATTGAATAGGCCTGCCCTACGGCATTGAAGAGATGTTGTGTTTGGAGTTCAAATATCAACAAGCTACCTCCAGAATTAATGACTATACCTTTAAGAACACGCCCCAGACCGGAGTGCTTCAGTGTTCCAATCTCCTCTGAACTCCTCCCTGCCAACACTGCTAGACTCACATGTTCTCTGTACCTGCCCCCTAGTCACAAGCCATTGGTGCATAGTTACGGCAAGTGGTTCACGTGATCAAATGAAGTGTCATTACAAGTGCTTCACGTGATCAAATGAAGTGTCAGTTGTCTGAATCGTGGGGTCAGGGGGCACTAATGCATTTGAGGAGTGCATCTATTCTCTCGATGCAGAGTTTTGGTTGGTTTAAGAGACGTTATAGAGGAGACAGACCACTTGGAGAATACTAATTGGAACTCTATGGTTAAATTCCGTAATGGCAAATATGGCAGTTGGAAGAACAGAGTCAATTGTCTCTTTATAACAGCTAAACCTTAACCAGCCAATTGTGTCGTTGCACTGACATACACTGACAGTTGTGCATGTGTAGAAGTATATTCTGTGGGGAAGAAAAGGCATTTTTAACCATATTTTGAGGGCAAAGTCACCTAAGGTTGAAGGAGGTTTTTATTAGATTTGAATTGTGATTGTAGTTTGATGTGCAGTTTTGATGACCTGGTGACCTTTGAAAGTACAGATATGGCTCAATTCCCATTTATTGAGCCCATCACAATGGCATGTAACTATTACTGAAGTGCGTTTACAGACCAGCCATTTTCCTGTATTTAAAGGTATAGTCTATTGCAAGCTAATTGTAAGCTAATACACTTTTTGTCAAATTCACCAAATATATCCTCACATTTCGCTAGCTTACCGTTCTCTGTGCATGCTGAAAAAAAACA
>JAOEGT010051985.1:0-19396 GCA_025447795.1 Speoplatyrhinus poulsoni | reverse complement strand
CCCCAACTCTAAAGGATGGTAAAGATGAAATCCCAGATACTCAAACCCAAACCCCCCCGCCACCACCACACACATTGCATGACACTCAAATCTGCTGAGGATGACATTCTTACAGTCATGACATTCAGGGTATGACACGTACACATACTGTACGTATATATGTCGTAATATAACCATATGTCACAGCCGTATGGCATAGTGGCATGTTATTTTGCACACACACCTTTAATTGACTACACTTTCAATAGGTACCCAGATATACATGAATCTGCATGTACAGAATCACCAGTGAAATCTAAACCTTGTCCCAAAATAAAAGTTACTTTTCCATAGGTTGTGTTTGTACTACAGTATGTGTGCACTTGCGTCAATGCAATCACAGTGGCTTAATAGGTTAACAAAATATTGTTTATTTGGGAGGAGGGGCTAGGAAACGTGCACACAACCGCCATATTTGGACATTAGATTAGATTTATATTCAGAAATCTTTAAGTATTCTGTCTATTCTATAATGTCTATGATGTTCTGCACTAGTGCGGACAGCCATCAATGTTACCATGGGAACATGTAAACCCATCAGTAAACCCCATTGAGTCTTGCTGCTTGCCATGTTCTCAATGCTGTGGTGTTGCTTTGTTTGTGTGTGTGCATGTGTCTGTGTGTACATGTGACAGGGAACTCCGGTCGTTAGTTATAGAGATGGTACTGTCAACAGACATGTCATCGCACCTCCTTCAAGTTAAAGCAATTAAGTCCGGTCTACAGCAACATGAAAGGTAATGCTACCTGAGGTGCACTGCATTGCTCTCAGGCTATAATGAACCCTCCTCGTGGAAACTGTTTGATACACTGTGCAAATGGAGATAATGAAAGAAAAGGTTCCTGGCTTCATTAAATTAATAATTGTGTGTTTAACAGGATTGACAAGCCCAAAGCCTTGTCGTTATTACTCCACACAGCTGATATCAGCCACCCCTCCAAGCCATGGCACCTGCACTCTCAATGGACCAAAGCCTTGTTGGAGGAGTTCTTCAGGCAGGTAGGGCCACCAAGACTATGTTGTACTGCTGCTGACTCTCTTCTCTCCTCTCCTCTTCTCTTCTGTTCTCTTCTCTTCTATAATATAATATAATATAATAGAATAGAATAGAATAGAATAGAATAGAATATTCTTTCTTGTAATTGTAGTATGGTTCTGTCTAATTCTGGGAAACAGTGCCACATAGTGGATTGATAAAGAAATGCATTAAATACTGTTAGGTTTTCATAGAAATATTCCGTTTTAAATTATAGGAATCATACTCTAAGTAAGTGTAGCATAATTTAAGAGTATATCCCTCAGCTGCTTCAAGTTTTGATTTACAAGTTACATGAGCTTGACTACGTGTAGGCATGTGAGTGCTTTTTGTTTTGCTACAGTATTTGAACTGTCTTTAAACCTTTTACTGGTGCATTGTTGAAATGAAACAGTTGACAGTCTGATGGCTGGATTACAGTAACCACATACTGTATGAGTTTACTGAAGGGATCTGGCCAATATTTCTGGTCTAGTAATATCTTGTTTGAGGTTGTTTCTGGCTGCTCTGTTGTACACTTCACATTATTGTAATATTTGTTATTATTTTATAAACAAATTATTTTGCAGTGCTGAGCTCAGATAACTATATTTGTCAAGTGTTTCTGGTCTTAGATTGAGAGTGAATGAGCAGGAAGCATATTTTGTTAATTTGAAGAGATTTGGGAATGTGCAGTCTGGGGTGTGATACATAATGGGAACAGATTATTTATATATGGCTTCAGGACAAGGTTATACACAGTGAATCACTGTTAAAGCCACCGTTGAGTGCAGCTGTGTCCAAGAACACTTAGGATGCATATTTATGTGGGAAGTGTGTGTTCAAATCCAGCTTTGGCTCATATTGTGCTGTCATTCTCCTCTGTTTCCTCCTGCTGCATTATCACTGTCATCTATTTAAATGAATAGAAAGGAAAGGTAGTGGAGAGATAGGCTGTACTAGGATGAACCGCCACGGCTTACTTCCTACAAAGAAAAACTCTGAAAATGTCCTTTAACCTTTATAATGCTGTTTGAAAAGAAAAGTACACACTGTATATGGAGGCTCTTCCAGATGGAGATGGGTGGAGTCAAGCCCTTTAAAAGTGATTTTCCATTATGCATGGGATGCCCTGTAAGGTGCCTTGTCTTTCTCTTTCTGTCTGTGTGAGGGTGATAGAGAGGCAGAGCTGGGCCTGCCCTACTCTCCTCTGTGTGACCGAAATAGCACCCTCATAGCCGAGTCCCAGATCGGTATGTCTCACAAAATACATTAAAAATGTTCTCTACTGATTCTTCTTTTAGTGACAATCACACTTAAAGTATATTTAAGCAGTTTGGTTGTTTTTCTGCGTGTTTTTTTTGACACATGATTTATTTGAACATACACATACACCTTCTTTTTTGACAGGTTTCATAGACTTCATTGTTGACCCTACCTTTAGTCTTCTGACGGACATGGCTGAAAAAATAGTTATTCCTCTGGTGGAAGAGAACCCAGGACCCCTGGACCCTTGCAATAGGCACAGGTTTGTTCATTATTATGACATACAGACATATATCAAATATCTGTACTCTTACTGAAACAATGTTAAGAAAGATAACAATAGAAACAAAGTTCATCAAATGCATACAAAGAAACAATAACAATAAAAAAAAATACTGTAGTAGCGAACGGGGTGTGATGAGAAACCAGTAAAAAGCAACCTGCTTCCTCACAGTAACCTGTGGAAGGAGAGCTCCAGGGGTCTTCAGTGGAGTCTGGCCCACATTACGTCTGAGCTGATGAGCTTCCGCTCTACGTGGACACGACACACTGAAGACAACAAGTTTAAATGGAAACAAAGTGGCTCTAATGGTATGTTGTGTGCATTTTTAATTATGTTTACACGTTGTGCCATTTGAAACCAGATTGCAAATGCCTTCTTTTTAATTATATTTTTTATCCTCCAGGATGTTCAGATGTCAGCATGTCAAAAGAGCATGAATCTAGTCAAGAGGAGCTGTCAGAAGAATACCGTCAACCTCCGGCTAATGACAACAATTAGAGTCACCATATGAATCACCATTAGTAGCTTTGTTTTTCATTTTTAATGTGGTTAATGTTAAATCACAATTTTTTGCCCGGGACTGGTGAGTCAGAGAGAGCATTAGAGATTTAGAGAGAAAAATAATTATGGCTTGAAATTGGAATTCCATGGCCATCTTCCCAAAATATATAGTTACAGTAAGGTTATGTCTTCATGTCTTATATAGTATAGTGTACTATGATAAAATAAATGCTGAATCTACATGCTGGCCATGTTGTAGAAATAAATGTCATGAAATGTAGCAACACAACGTTAACTCAATAAATTTAGATTGCTTATATGTATTACTCAATGAACAACTACGATATTTCAAAGGGTTTGGTGTTCATTTTGCAAGTTATTTATAATATGGTCGTATAAAGCTCTGGGAAAAAAATGGAGAGATGACAGCACAATTCAAAAAATATAATAATATAAATATGTCACGGTCTGCTATCTGCCCCACTGTCTCTCATGTCATGTGTTTTCTGCTGCCCCAGTCTGTGTGCTGTATGCTTATTGGTTTAACCTGCCCCTCCTTGTCTATTGGCCTGTCTTGTTTGGTTATTTAAGCCCTTGTGTTTTCTTTCATCTTTATTTGTTCATTGTAACATTGCTGACAAACCTGAAACCTGGCTAGTTTTCATGCATTTGGGTCCATCCTCCCTTCTCGCTGTGACAGAATATTCTGTATAAAAATACATAGAAATATCAAAATGTATATATTTAATATAAATTAAAAATAAGAATGGTTAAAGAGTAAACTAGAGAATCTGCTGTAGTGATCGCTTAATTGTTTTTCCCAGAGCCTTAATAAATGAGCTTTCAAACATTAAGGCTTTATCCCTAGAAGGCTCATTCTGCTGGAGAGATGGGTTAAATGCAGAGGATGAATTTCGCAACATATATGTGTATGTGACAATAAAAGCAACTTTACCTTTACTGGGCCTAGCCAGGTCATTATAATGTGTGTAGGCTGAAAGAGAATTAGTAGATTATTCTGGCATGGACTTCCAATTGCCCATCTACTACGGATGTGTAATTCACTTTTAGTTTTATTTAAAAGGGTAGAAAAGGGACATAACACAATATAGAAATACAGATAGTTTGTTGTGGTAAGTAGCTTGGTCACAGTCTTAAATATAATGACCAACATGCCATGTATTTACCTTTGCATCTCACAGATGTGAATAGATGTGTGTTGCTCTTGAATCTTTATGCTCAGCCCAAACAGAGACTCTGCATCTCTGAATCAAGCCCTTGTGACATGGTCCGAATTAAATCAAACTGGACCTGTACCTCTTATGAGGTCAGTGCTATCCCTTCACTGTCCTTCAAAAATGACCCCCTATTCACTATGCTACAACACTTCCACCTAGTGACTAGCCTATCAAAACACAACAAAAAATTACTATAAGGAACATCTAAGGTAATAAAATTAAACATTGTGATTGTAAACATAAAAGTCTACCTTATACACTTTTTGTCAAATTCAGCAAATATCACAGTAGTGGCAAAGATGATGCTAATTTATATGATTGAATGACAATTAGATAATTTACAGTAGCAGAAGCTTTTATAAGTGACTTAAAAGTATAGTACGCGATTGTAAGCCCTGCCTATGTAACAAACAAAGTGGCGAACACCGTTCACAACAATACCCTAGCCTTCGCAATGCATTTCCAATGTGTGGGGTGTCGGCAGAGCTTCTGATGGAGTATCCTATGGCATTGCAGGGAGAGATGTTTTTGTTGGAGTTTGCATGTTCTTGAGAATCACTTACTTTACCTAACATTGAAGTTTCCTTTATTTTGAGATGTTCTCTGAACCAGTGATTTAAAGTCTACTCATACAGAAGGAGGCTCTACATTTACATTTACATTTACATTTACGACATTTGGCAGACGCATTTGGCAAAGCGACTTACATGTAGTACATTTGTCAGTAGTTGGACAGGTCTTATACCAGCAATTATAAGCAAACAATGTTCTAAATAGAACAAATGCAGCATAATGTCATTATACCTATTACCCAGCCAGCAGCTGTTACCACGTAATCAACCATATACAATGGAATAGGTAATGGCCTAGCTAATAAAGGGCATACACATTTTTTAGTTATTTTTATAAATAGCTCTATGGTGAAACTCTGTGGGTGCATGCAATCACACTGTTTATATTGTTGTACTGTATATATGTACACACACATACATTTGCTCTTTTAAATTGATTTTATAGATGCGCAGAAAACCACTAAACAGCACAATGCGACGCAAGATTGACTACGCAAAGTGAAGTGGAATAAGGTCCTGTTTATGAAATATGAATGCATTTATATTTGTGCCTGCCTCCACATCCTTTGAATGATTCACAAAGTGGGCTATTTTAAATAAATAGTCAACCGTATCTAAACTCACTAATTACTTATGCATTTGGACAGATTGGTTATTGGTTGTCTTATTTCAACAGAGCAAATAGATACTGTAATGGCTATGATGCGTGTACTGTATAGGTTTATAAGGTTTACACCTTATCCAAACAAGAATTAAGAGAAGGAAAACACAATGTCTACTCTGCTTCCCACAGGTGACATTAGGGAACAGAAGACCCCAACATTGATTGTTTAGACACACACACGCACACACACACACACACACACACACACACATAGACCACAACTGTACTGTTTAGAATCTGTATTCTGTATCTACTATTTATTTTATTGTATCAAACTAATTTAGATTACATCAGTTCAAACAGTAAAAAAAGAAAAAAAAGTACTATTGCCATTCAAAACAGAAATATGACATTGTCCATAAAGACACTGAAAAATAATACAGGAATGTTCTTTCATCCTGAACAGTGTTTATGTTGGCAACATTTAACCGCTACTGTATTGTGTCTGACATCAGTTGAGATGTGTTGTGATTTTAAGATGGCATAGTCTCTTGGTCGGTTACTCATTTTTTCACACTTTGTGTAACAATTGTAATGTCAAGGTATTGTCAGGATTGTCATATACTCCATGTAGCAATGCCACAAGTGAAAAAAGAAAATAAATTTTTCTTCATGGTTATTCTTATTGTAATATAAAAAAATAAAAACAAATAGTTTTCCTTAACTTCTGACAAAAATAAGCCTAAACCTTCAGCCTTCATAAAGAAACTATGGAGAAATATATTCAATACCATGCAACAGGTGTTTAAGGATGATCAAAAAACTTCAACAAGAATGCAAGGATTTTACTTTGTCTCCATTAATCTAGGGCCTGCATATCCTGCTGTGAATTGGTAAAGTTGAAACATGCTGCAGGCTCTACTGATACATATACTTGGCCATTACTTTGTGATATCAAGACATTGGAAACATCAATATCACCAAATGGGAAAGCCTGTTTGCTTTACATCGTTAGTGTGACATTAGTTCATATCCTAGAGAAACCCAGCATATTAGTTGACATAAAGGTAACTGCATGTTTGCTTAACTTAACTAAGAGGTGCTATGTAAGCACTACTACTCAAATACTACTAAAATGTGTGTTGTTGTTATTTGACAGGGACTTTGGCATTTAACTTGATAAAATGTCTGAAATGTTGAGTAAATGCCGGTAATTGTTTTGCTCTTGAGAGGGGCCAAAATTACAAACACCATGGCACATACCGTACAATATATTATTAGAGCTACAATCGTCCCCTTTTCCACTGTTTAGGCTACTTTGGCAACCCCTACAGTACACACACTGCATGGACGTTGGGGACGCTGATTCATTTAGTTCTGCCTTTGAGGAATGTTGCACCTTGACACCAGTTAATGATATGTGAATGCAAGCTTTCATGAATCAGAAAAGGTCTGAATTTGCATGGAAAGGTTTAAAATTGTAGCTTTAGAAGAACATTGTACATAAAATACTTCTGAGTATCAATAAGTCTGCCCTGCTCCCCTACTAGACAGCTAAATTAATCTGGTTCGTACAGTAGTTTAAGTGAAGGGGAAACTTTTGCAAATAAGGTTGTCAAGTTGTTGCCATGGTTGTAAGGCCTGACCAGAGAGGACATGGTCCTGTGCCTAGAACAGCGGATCTGTAGAAAGTCTTCAGTCTCTGCGTTGGCTTGGCTAAGACCGTGCACCATGACTCTGTGCAGATGGCTGTTCTATTTCTCCATCAGACTCGACTTCTTCATCTTGTCCTCTACAGATTGACTCATTGTGGATGCGGCTGCCTTTGTGTCTGTAGAACAGCACAAACAAGCAGGATAAATACAATACATGGGCTATGGAGAGTCACAGGATTTCAAAGATGCTAAAACATTTGAGGAAGGTGGAATGTTAACTATGTCAAACACAGACATAACTCTATGTCAGAACCGCATGTGCTCTATGAAGTGGGAAGGTGGAATGTTAACTATGTCAAACACAGACATAACTCTATGTCAGAACCGCATGTGCTCTATGAAGTGGGAATCAAAGTCCCTTTACAGATGTTTGTCGACTTGCATGTTTATTTGATTTGAGTAAAGCGACCCAACTGTTTAATACATGTGAACAAACAGTGCATGTGAAGTGATAATGATTGCTCTTCTGGGCGATGAGTATTTAACGGAAAGTATTCCAGTGCTGGTCCATTTACCTGTGTGTGTGTTGTTTAATTGTGAAGTGAAATCTGCTACTTTGGGGTCACTAGAAGTTCCATCTTCCTCTTTGGAGAGGGGGAACTCCTTTTCACCTGCTTCTTCTAATAGACTCTCTCGTGAAAACTCTAAAGTGAGAGATAGAAAGAACACATAAATGGTTGTAAATAATGGATATTGATGTGGGGTATTCTATGTACAACAATCATGTGGCATTGATTATCAAAAATGCAAATAAAGCTAATTGAAGAGAAAGAGAGAGAGAGAGAGAGAGAGAGAGAGAGAGAGAGAGAGAGAGGGGGAGAGGTTCAGATATGTTTTTAGCGTAAGTGTAAATATTCGTCACATATTATCCACAGTGGGATTACACCCCCACAAGGTTTTCTCATATCTTAATTTAAATGATCATATTTTCCCACTGCCTCCATTTAAATGTAATGCTGTTACTGTGGCTGAATTGAGAGAATTGCAGCCTGGATGTACTGTATTGTGGGTCTCCCAGGGATTTATGTTGTTTTGGTTTCACTGACTGTATACAGTGTGTGTTAGCAAATAGCAATAGAGAAAAAGTGACAGCAATTTTGACAAGGAACAAGATAAATATACTGTACAGCAGTGATAGAAATATGTAGAAAAATGTAGATACACAATACAGTGGGCAAAGATAGAAAGAGATAGAGACACACACAGGCACAGTATAGTTTGAACTTATATTTTATATTGTATTAGAAATGGAGATAGGTAGATAGATAGAGTGATGAGACAAAAATAGAAAAAGAGATACAGTATATATATAGGGATTGGATAGAGATAAAGATAGGATATCTTGAGATAAGATAGAGATATTCAGAGAACAGATACAGATTAGATAGAGAGTAGCATATAAATGGTAGAAAAAGCAAAAGAGAATCAGAGATGTGCTTTAATTAATGTCATTGACAAAAATACCTCTCCCTGTCATTGTACCAATCAGTATGACCCACCTGGTCTCATGAATCAATCCTGGCTGACATTTAAAGTTTTTATTTACTTATGCTAAGAGAATTTAAAAGGCATGGTCTTGAAACGACACTTCACTGCATCTGTGTTAATGGTTATTGATTTCTTTGCTCTCCCAGCTTGCTGTTTTCTTCAGGATAATTTATTTGTTCCGCCGTAATCTTTCATTTAACTAAATCGTCTTTATCTGGAAGTTGCGATTCGGAGAAAAAGCTCTATGCTTCATGGAAACCTTTAATCATCCAGTGATTTAAAAAATACTGTCTTACTGCAACGGTAACTCAGCAGTCTCGACTGCTCTTTGTTCTGACGCCGCAATGGTGGAACGAGCATCGACTGCACAGCTGAATCTTCAGGACTACTCATCTTCTGCAAGAATTAAGACCCACCTCGTTACATCGACCAGTGGACTCTCCACCTCATACAGCAACACCTGCTCTTATTGAATTATTTGATGACCATCCTATACGTTATTTCTCTCTCTTAAAAAATATGACAAATGTACTAATTCTAAGTCGCTTTGGATAAAAGCGTCTGCAAAATGATGTAAATGTAAACAATGGAGATTGCCATCTATAGTGTCTGTAGGCTACTCATCAATGTGCAGTGTGTTACCTGCAAATTGTAAATTAATACTTATCATCTGACGCTTTTGTTAAAGTGTAAGTGCACCTTTTATTTTGCTGTAAGCTAAAAAATAAAACAGCACTCTGATAAGACACATGCTGGTGTTAATATTATATATGTTATTATATATATTTAATATTATAATATTTTGTATTATAATATAATACTATTAAAATCTGGATTTTATGGTCTGAAAATCTTCTAAAACTATAGTACTCCTCGCACGCTCATACGTCATCAAATTCAAGTTATAACGTTAATGTTAATGGGTCCCCGTCTTAGCCCCTCCCCTCAGTCAGCTCCTTGACTACATGTTTCAATGTGGAGTCAGGCTCAGAGCTGGGGTGCAGTTACACTTTTATGTCAATAAAGGATGTGGCACAGAAAGGGGGTGGTGAAACGGTGATCTCCCGCCCACACATCCACGTCCCTTCACACATCATATCTTTCCTTTTATCTGTCAACCTTGCACATTTGTATTCCTTTCACTCTTTTCAGAGACACATCTTCCCTTTATCCTCTACCTTTATAATCCCTGTCTCTTACTACAGATCAACTTCCTTCCTTGCCGCATATACATTCTCCATCTACTTCTTGCCTGTTGTCGTGGCAACAGCCCCTCCACGCCATCCATTTATTTTGAAGGTTACAGCCAGTGACCTCTCTTTCGGTGGTTTGGTTTTGCATATGCCCTTTCACTCACTCACGCTCACTGCGTCCTACTACAGTACGCCCGCTCCACCAAACCTTGCCTCTCTCCACTGACACCGCTTCCTGATTGCTATCTCCCAGTGAAGTTCTTAGCGCCTTTTATCGTTAATGCCTTTTGTTTTGGCAGCTTCCCATTCCCCACTCCCCAAATCATGACTAACGAAGCAGTTCCTGAGCTAGTCTGAAAAAATATATGTTTATATATTTATTGCTATGGGAGCACACTTCTATTTAAAGGTATAATGTGGAGGGTTTATTCATTCATTTTAAAATGTATTTGCAGGGTATATCCATATGCAGTATATAGTCTACAGCAGGGGTTCCCAAACATTTTTGTGGCAGGGCTGCACCGAAAGAGGACTATATCATTTTCAAAAACGTATCCATTTTAGCTAATGCTATACCTTTGTGTGCGCCAAATATATTTTAGGAGAGCGCTCCAGAATCTATTGTGTGCATAAATAGGCTAAATAGGAGTTCATCCAATCAAGAAAAAGTAGGCTATTTTGCCACAACCTTACGACCAATGAGTGGACCAACACGATAGTAAAGCGTGGAAGCCTTTTATTGATGTTTTTCATTCATTCAATGGCCGCTTGCAATTTTTGCAACCCACTCACTAACCCATCTGTGGGTCCCGATCCACAGTTTGAAAACCGCTGGTCTACAGTGCAAGCATACAGTATGCTAATTCTGTAAGTCAGCATAATTAATGGTTAGCTAGTCGTTCAGTGCCTTATGCGAATGTCATAACACCATTCAAGACTGGACAAAACTTTACAAACATTTTACACCCTACACTTTCAACACTGGAAAGGCCTTATTATTGTTGTTCGACAAGCAACAACGTGGTGTGCAGGGGGAGGGGGGGCTTGGTAGTGCATTAGGGTCACTTGTCATACACACATGCCAAGGCTTTGGGGCTGGGCTGGTGCCAATGATTCATCCAGATAACTCAATCGCAGTTGCACATGTTTATCCTGTAGATGGGGCTGTTTGCACTGTTCAATCGACCAGTAACTAGTGGCCTAATTTGTAACCCATTACTCATTGTGTCTCCTTTCCCTTCCCAAGCCGTACCCTCCATTTGACAGCGCAGTTTTTCGAAGGCCTCAGCGGTGACGTCATCGTCGTGGGGAAGCTCCTCCCCCGCGGGGTCGGCATCAGGGCTCGGCCGGTCCGACAGGCAACTCTCTGAGGAGCACTCATCACCCCCGCCCTGCTGCTGCCTGTACAGATGGTGCTCGACCAGGAACTGCAGCTCTGCAGGCAGTGGATAGGGATGGGGATGAAGGGAGAAGGATAGGAAGGAAGGAAGGAAGGAAGGAAGGAAGGAAGGAAGGAAGGGGGAGAGGGAATGAAGGAGGAGTGAAGAAAGGCAGGATGGAAGCATAGTGGTCGAGGGAGAAGCGACGAAAGAGATAGGTAAAGAGAACACAAATGAAACGGTATATACGAGTGGGCGGGAAGAGCATGCAATGGAAAACAGGAAGCACGCAGAGGAACAAGAGATGGAATAAGAGCAAGGGGGTGATTAATTTAGCTTCCTAAATCACCTCCTTTAACTTATTTAATCACCCCCTCCTTCTATATTCTCGCTGCTGCTAAATCACATGTAAATAGATTCCAAAAGCCTGTTCATTTAGCAGTGGGGGTGGTGTGTGTGTGTGTGTGTGTGTGCGTGCGTGTGTGTGTGGGGAGGATAGGGGGTGGTGGTACTGATAAATATTATAAAGGATCCATTTGCACTTGTCATCTCACAATAGTCCCTGAAATGCTCTTTTAAATCCCGGCCTTTCTAGTCTGCATTACACATGGTCTATACAGTAGATATCGATGTGGCCCTTGAGTAAACGGTTGATACATGATTAGTATTCTCGCAGAATGCTGGCAGATGACCTCTGCTCGTACATGTGCCTTCTTTTAAGACTAATGGCCACGCCCACAGGCAGCATCTTGCGCGTCGACGTTGAGGTTTAGAACGCGGTTCTATTTCTTGTGCGTCAAGCCATAAACACGCATTGAATATCTGCATGTTTCTGAGCTCCTCCGTCAATTTAACTTTACCTTTGGAACGTTGCATTCCTTGATGCACCGCCAGTGGGCGGTGGCCTTAAATCTGTCACAACAAAAAGCATAACATCTACCTTTCATGGTAGGTGTTCCTTTCTGCCCTTTCCGCCGCTGCCGCGGGGAGTTCAATAGGGCTGCCTGCAAGACAGGCCGTAGGGAAAAAAAGCCCTCAGAACAGACACAAAAAGCGTAGAACACTAGACAAGGTGAAGCATTTGAATTCCAAAGGGTATTTATTTATGTTTAACTACAGCCAATGAATACAAAGTGCATTACCTTATACAGCTGGTTAGGGAGACGATCTTCATCAATTTCTGCAAAGAGAGAAGAAAAGGAGTCAGACAATGCAATGCAACGTCAATAGTGTGTAAAAGTACACCGGGACAGGCTGTGGTGGAGTATACTCTATATGAACAGATACTGTATATGACTTAGTTTTTCTGCATACTGAGGCACACAATATTGGTTTATTTCTATCCGAATGTATTTTTTAATAATAGTGTAGGTGTGACCTAAACCCAAGCACATATCACACACACACACACTACAATCAAGTGCATGACATACAACACACACAGCCACATGCAGTACACCGCACACATACACAGTATAGTGAAAACCTGTTACTAATACAGAAGTGGCACTTCACACACAAGAGCATGCTTGTTTCAACTCATGCGTGTCTGTCTGTCGATGAAGTGCTGCTGCTATGGGTGGGCTGTGTGTCCGAGCAGAGGAATACAGGGGTGTGAAGTGGATATGCAATACGGTGTGACCTTCATACAGATTGCTCTCTGGGATTCTAAACAGCCAGGCGGTTTGTGTAATCCCATGTTAACATAACAATGTTAGTCCACGAGTCTAGCTATTACATTATAAATACCAAAGCAACAAGCCAATGGTAGTTATTGTTGATAAATGTGTGTGTTTTGTTTTGATAACCACAAACTTTATACATGATTGTAAGGATGATTTTCAATTCTTTATTGGAACGGAGCTTATAAAAACCCTCCATTTAGTATGTACTTACTCTTTGGGCTATTTGCAGATATAAACATTTTTAAACAGATATAAACTGAAATCCCAGCTTTCAAAGTCAGATACATAATTTGTACATTTAAAGTGTATTCAAACCACAGCACATTTACTGCATTGTCATTGTATTTGGGATTGAGGAAGTGATTGATACATTGACATAATTGTGTTTAACCGTGAATATGCTTTGTAAGGGTGCATGACGATTGTCCTCAACAAGGCTATTGTAATGGATGCATGGGACATCATTGGAGACATCTGACATCAAATTAGATACTGCATTGTGTGGTTGTGACAATATGTGTAACACAGCCCGGCTTTTCATTCAGAGAGGGCTGCAGGGTCGATTGGTACTGTGAAAACAATAACTGGGATCAGTGTATGAGTATTGAACCCATCCAACTCTATGCTTTCAGACTGAGAACTTTTCTAGGACATCGTTGTGTTGCTTGGCAACCTACGCATCCCCCGGCACCAGGCAAGCCCCTGTGTATGTGTGTGTGTGTGTGTGTGTGTGTGTGTGTGCGTGTGTGTGTGTGTGTGTGTGTGTGTGCGCATGAGTCTTATTCCATTCCATGTATAAAATATGCGATATGCACTGTTAAAAATGCAAGTGATGTGCTTGGTTCTATTTAATCTGTCTTTCAGTAGCTGTGCCAAATGCAAACCATGTAGGTAGTGTACAGTATATCAATCAGACACAAAATCAGCATATTTCACTTCAAAGAGGGTAGGCCTACATTTTTTGTAGCACATCCATGGCAATGCTTAACTGGTTTTTATTTTGTAGCTCCTTGCAAGGTTTTTAGTGTGGCACGATGCTCAAATAAATGATTTTGAATGAAATCAATTGCATGAAACAGCCCTGCTAAGATGGAATGATGATTTAAAAATTTAAATAGCAGTGGTGTGCTGTAGACATTAGTCTTGCTTGTTACAGAGCTGGCATTAGAATGAATTTTAGCCATTTGTTAAGGAGAATAATAAGTTGATGAAGCACATTTTCAAATGTACATACATCCTTTCAAAGCTATAACATAGTTACTTTTGAGAATGATAACAGCTGCTATTTCTGCTCAATGAATATCCCTGAACAGAGACACTAAACGTGTCTGATGTGAACACTAAGCAATTGCAATAACACAGAACAGGACATAAAAGTTACCCTGATGGAGAATAACACTGCTGGCACAAAGACACACCCCAGAGACACCTCACACATTTTCAGTATACTGCCATCTTGAAGGCTAATAGTGGAGCCCAGATAAGCCTTTCCAATAGTAGGCAGCTGCTGGGTCTCTCGCTGCACTGTGCCAAACAAAATTCTGACAATATGCCAGGAGAGACCAGAGAGGGGCTTCATATTCCTGGTAATTTATCCAGTTTAGTTGTCTACTCATAGAGTTGAATATCCCACTGTAAGAAACATCATGGAAATAACATGTCAACAAACCAACCACTGCATCCCCAATTCTTGGAGAATGCATGTTAAACTTACATTCTAGTGCAAAGCAGATATACCATATTGAGCTCATTCATTTATTTCATTTTATAGTACCTTATGGGTCCACACAGGACAATGTATACTCCATTGTTCCATTGTTTCTCAAAAGCATATACTTATCTGTATCCACAGGGCATCAATATATTCCTTTAGAGCCACAGTGAACTTTGGTTTGACACTATTATGCAATGTAAATACAAATGCTAATGATTATGCAATCCTGCCTTACAAAAATATACATTGAAAGGGTGTAAAGTACATAATGAAGAACATCTCAATGAAGCTAATGCTGTATTCTATGAGCTACTGAGTTACAGAGGCCCACAAAACAGAAGGTCTTTTGATAACAGATATAATCAAGAGTTGAGGCCTATCTGAGAACCATGACCCATAGGCTACCGCAATACAGAGATCTGTTTTAAATATGAACTTAACTGGTGTAGTTAATTTCCCGTATATGCTAGTATTTGTATGGATTGTGTGTAGCCTACAGCATACTGAACTAGAATGTGAATAATAGTCCTGCTGAATATTGTGAATGGGCTGATGTCTATAACCCATTTGTCACGATAATATATGTCTTATCATAATTGGTGGCACAACATTTGTCATAGAACAGGTGGTGTTGGTGCTTGTGCAAGCAATGGTCCTTACTCAAGGGCTCTTCTGCATAGAGATGCAGTGCAGAGATATCCGGGTGAGTGTTTCTCGGCGGTCTGAGGAGAGCAGCTCTAGGCAGTAGCTTAGTAACTGTTTCCCAAACAACACAATAATATCAAAATAGTGTATGACATACATCTCATACACCTTTTTTACAGTGTTTTTACACATTTTACAGTGTTTTACTGATAATTATTCCACTTTTTTTTCATCTGTCTCTGCTTAGAGCCATCTAGTTCATTACCACTATTATCAGTGGAAGAATATTTAAATTAACTATTGTACCCCCCTGTGACTTCAAGTCTGAAGCCCTGCCTGCATCATGCATGATCCTGTGATAGTGTGAGATAGATGGCTACAGAACTTCAAATAATGCAGCAATCTGTCCGATGTTCTGACGCACCGCAAAAGCTCTCTTCAACCTCTCCGTTTACTCCAACCTCCCCCACCCCCTCCCCCACTGTGTCTCCCTCATGTGTGTTTTCATGACTGTCTCTCTCTGCACCTTCTCACTCCAGTCCTTACTGTATACACAATAAGACACTACGTATGCATAATTAGAATAGCCCGTTACAGATTTACTCGTTTTTACAGTAATATGCTGTTTTGCACCATGCAATGAAATTAACATGATACTACAACACTATATTATCTGCAGGCTGCAGCTATTTTCACCAGCTAAAGGAGAACACATCAAATACTTTTTCTTTCTTCTCTCCCCTGACCTCCTCCAGGAGTTAGACTGCGACAGCAGAGGTCCAGATCTCTGTCCCTCGTGGCTAGCTTAACATGTTCAACACACAGTGAGTAAAGGGAAACCTTTGCACTGTAAAAACCTTGGTGTAAATCCCCTTATTGACTTACGTTACGATTGAACATAACATTACATGTGTATTGTGTACAGCTACTGTAACATGTAAACACTGCCCTAGATTTACATGTAGTATGCTAAATAAGTGCATGCCTATTTGTCTGGTACTATTGTAAGGCTTAAAATCTTACAGTATTGTGCTTAATTCAAGATTGACCTGTTGACAAACAGGAATTTCGAGGAATCTTATGAAGTAAAAATGTCTTTCTGTGTTGGCAGCCATATTCACATAATTTAAGTGTTACTTTTGGAAGTGTTTGGTTTTTTTTTCCAAAAACATTTTTTTTTATTTTAATTATAATATATAATTTATATAATAATAATATATATTAATATATTTAATTTAATTATGATAGTGGCAGGCTTATGGCAAAAACGTTCTGATTGCTGCTGTATTATACAAATATAACCTACAGTAAACTGTACAGAAATACTGTACTCTTAATTACTCTTAGTTTTTACAGTGCAGGACACTCAAGGAGAGAGGGAATACAAAGGGAGGAAGCAAGGCACCAGCAAAGCGTGACTCATAGAACAGAACAGCTCTCTGGAGGTGTGCTGTTGTGTGTGATCAGCACTGTCTCATGAGTGGATACACAGAGAGGTGGTTTTGTAGCCCCTGAGAATCTACCTGGGGTGTTTAGGCTGAATGTGGGGATCAAGTTATTACACCATTCAGATATACAAGTGGCTGCAATATGCCAAATGTGTGTGGATGTGTTTATGATCTTACCTGGAGACGATTGATCACTGGAGGCCACCAATGTGGCAGGTGTGGGTCTGCGTCTTCTGATCTGAAAAATACGACACAACCTGCGATATCATTCCCATACTTTGTGTGTTTGGATACGTTTATCTGGTACAAGGCAATAGCTCATTAGTACAGTATTTTAGTGAGACTGGAAATGATCTCTGCTACTTTATAGCTACGTTTACAGTGTTTGCACTGTAAACCAGATGTTTTATTTAACCATATACAGTAGCCCAAACTTTTATTTTGCTACTACTAAAAATACTTCTGGATGAAAAAAAACTTTAACTATTATGTGCCTCGGGAGCAGAGAAACTAGGTCCTGTACACTACATGTTCATATACTGTAGAGTATACTGCACCGCACCCTGCCCCAGTGTACTTTGACAGTACTGCTGTGTAATGGGGAAGGGCATGAGAGATTCAGCTCTGTTTGCATCTTTCTAAATGCTGCATATGCAAGTCTACACTAGTCTCTACCAAGACAGCACACTGCACAGTTACACACTATAACAAATCCAGCTGTGGATTAGAATAAGAAACAGAACAATGTAATTTCTTGTTACTTATTTTGTTTTAGAAATCAAATTTGTTCAAAATTATTATATAAAGGTTAGAAATGAAAACAAAACATTGTTTGCTTGTATAGCCTAAACAACTATTGCTGACACACAGCTAGATGTAAAAGCCAAGAGAGACAGAGGAACGACAAATGTAAATTTTCCTTTCTCAGTCATTTATCTAGGAGGATAACATTATTGACTACATACATTGAATGTTCATCCATTAGGTCATGCTCTGCGAACCCCCCCTGCCCCCCCTACCAAAAAAATTACTATGTTAATAATGACATTAAAATTGCATAATATTCCCCATGACTTGTCAATATTGTTAAACGTAGATAAACCATAAATAATGTGTGCTAATGAGAAAAATGGGCATTCAGTACTGCCTCACGGATTACACATCCTAATTTGCTATTCAAATTTGAAGAGTCTGATTGATCCACCCAGAAGCCCGGGAAGCATGTGTGATGCATCAACTGTAGCCTACTGTGATAAAAGAAGTGTCACTGGCAGATTTTAACAAGGACCTTGCTGACATTATACCCTTGAAGCATATTGTGAATTCAGCTCTTCAGCACCCCTGTGAGCTTTTATTCCAAGTAACCAAGCTGTTTGTATTCTGCACACACACCGCTCTCCGCTTAAATGTATTTCTCAAAAGGACACTGCTCAATTAGTTCCTAGAATATGTATTATGGTTAAAAACACTGTTTCTGTTGCTTTGTTTTAGATCCCTGTGCAACCTCCTGCATCTAAGTGCCTGGCATTGCTCTCCACTCCTCATACAGAACAGCTCTCAATGGCTCACACTCAATTATCTACCCCTCCCCGCTGAAGACGCCCACGTTTTTGTGTAGAGCTGTGCTTAAAATGAGTGAGCTGGGGCTGAAGTTTCGGCATCTGGGAGCAATATAGAATGTCAGGTTTGTTGACAAGCTTTTCAACACTGAATTAGTGCTTGTGTTAATCATTTACTTTGGTCCTAGTGTGTAAAATGCCCCCCATTCCAGGAGACTTGGCAGTCTGCTCACATTGAGGCACACTGCTCCATATTGCTGTTTATGGTCCAAGCTCTGTTTAACCCCCAGCCAAGCCTTATCCTCCACTGACACAAATACCAGTGCCCACACAGCCTAGAGGCCTTCCCTGCTGCAACCTACAGCCTCTTTAATATGCAGCTCAGACACTTCTGAACACAAAAACAGCCTTCTCCATTAATAGGGCAGGCAGGCATGAAAGCTATCATTGTGTTGCATGTATAAGGGATGACATATTATTTAGCTGGTGAAGATTATAAATTGAGAGGGACACTGTCTTTTCTGTCCAGTCCCTCTATAGTGTGATCATGTATGTTTTCTTAGGTGAGATAATGTTATGATGATGATGATGATCAGGTGTTTAAGTGTATATTTACTTTTCTTTTAAATGTAGTGGAGATTATGTTCAGAGGACTGGGTATTTAAGGTGTTGAGCTCAATGTTTAAACAAACAATAATGTAATCTATCAATTGTAATCTGTAGTTAATATTCTTAACAAAATTAATAATGGGTTAGAGTTGGGTTAAATTAATATTAATGGTTTCAGTCGAACTCTCATCTGTTCAGAGCAGTGCTGCTCCATTGTGCAGGGGAGCAGACATCATACATCTCAGACTCAGCATGGTTTAAATTTAACTCAGAATAGAGGTTATTATTCATGGAACCTTTATCTTATTTTTTCCATTCTGTCTTTTTTATCTATTTTGACTTTCTGTCACGGAAGACTCTGGAGACGGTTGCAAGGTACCGACGGGCCCGAAGGGCTGCAGCATCTGCCGTAGCAGAAGCAAAACAGCGGGTGTGGGAGAGC
>JAOEGT010051974.1:0-19398 GCA_025447795.1 Speoplatyrhinus poulsoni | reverse complement strand
CTTACACTTTTTGTTACCCAATACTTACCCAGTACTTACCCAGTACTTACCCTGTACTTACCGGGTGGTAATTTAAAATGTTACCATATACATAAATACACATATAGTTGTGACTATTAGGTTGCAGCTGCCAGATAGTTCATCTACATGATCTGCTATGCATGGCGCTATGAGTCACATAGAGACTGTGCTGTTCTGAGTCAAAATATGAGGACTCCCCCCAGCTCCTGCACCTCCTACACTCCACCTGCTCCTCAAGCCTCCTTGTCACCCCCTCCCTCTCTATCTCTCCCTCTCTCTCCCTCTCTCTCTGCTTGGACTTGGGCCGAGTAAATACCACCTGACTTGCAATGCTACTGCAACGGTGTAGAACTGTGAATATAATGTAGCATAACTATTGTAACGCAGCTTCACATATGTTAGCATATAACCACTGCAGCATGCTATAGTGCAGCTTAATATACTGCAATTGCCAGGAATGCACAGGCCGACATTTGCTATAGAATTAATCTACACAATTGGTCAAGGAAACGCTCAATTGCCACTTCGGGAACAAAATCATTGGGAAGGGACCGCAATAGGGGAAAAATAACTATTTCAGGAGAGTTACGCAATGTGTCAAATGAGCACCACCATTGTTTGCATTAAAACTATTCATTTAAATTTATTTTATTTGGATTTATCTTATCGTCTTGCACCTTGTCATTCCGAGATATCGTTGTGAAACTTGCATGTCTGCATATGTGTTTCGGAGAAAAGTAGCGCCACAGTTTAGTTTTTTTAACTAACAAGGAAGTGTTTTTTTCTGTCATGGTGCAATCGTCATGGTGCGTGTACACACACACACACACACACACACACACACACACACACACACACACACACACACAGAGAGAAGGTCTGGCATCATCTTGGTTAATAGCGCAGTGGATTGTTTACCCCAGCCTGCGCCAAAATTAAGTGGCATTAAATGAGATGAAAGGACTGTGTTCTCTGCCTGCATTGTTGAAGAGGAGGCTGATGTGTTCATGTGGGCTGTGTGTGCGTGCGTGCGCACGTTCGTGTACGTGTGTGTGTGCGTGTGTGTGTGTGTGTGTGTGTGTGTGTGCGGGGAGAGAAAAGGTGTGTCAGTTGTGACATTGAAGCACTTGAGGCATCACTTAATTCGAACCCAATTATTTCTTTTCAGTTTTGGGCCCTACTTGACATCTCTGCTGGCACTCTCCTGGCCTACCCACAGAGTGCTGCCCACACTAAAGGCAAACACCCTGTGAGTGCATGATCTTCCTCGGACTGAAAAATATACGGCACGCACTTAAGATTCAGCAGGCCAGAGACAGAGCACAACGCAACGCAAGAATAAGTAGATACGTGATACTCATCTGTTACTCACACTACTGACAACACTGAGTTCATTGTACAATGTCATTATGGGTGAACCCAGTGTTTCCTGTTCCTAGTTTTGCCATTTGTTGTCATTTCAGTCCATGAGGATGAACACGGTAATAATTATATCATTTGGTTTCATTTCTTTGCTTTGAGTGGCAGGTGGTGTCAGAGGAAGGAGTGGTTCCCAGCCATCTACTTTCAAAGTACAACTTTTAAGTGCCACTAGAGGATGGTACAAGAGAGCCCTCCAGTCTAATACCTGCTAACGTGTTAAAATGCTACGTGTAACGTTACGTTGTAATGACGACAAACTCATCCGGCTTCTTCTCACGATTTGTTTCAGTGACAGAAAGTGACAATAACAAATCAACACCAGCGAGGCAATTAAGAGTTACAGTAAGAGTTGAAAACCAGTTTAACTTCAAATGCTGACGGACTAGCCCCACCCCTTACTCAGACGTCCTCATGGAATTCAATTACATCAAAAGACAACAGGAACACCGGTTAACCCACAATGAACACAGTTGTGTTAGTGCCAGACAGTATAGCTTGTGTATCCTGTGCCAGATCAGGTACTCTATGTATCTGTGCAGATCTCAGAATGCTGAGTGTCCACTTGTAATATATTGTGCTAACCTAGGTATATACAGTATAATACACATGATCAACCATGTGCCTTCTCTCTGTGTTTTCTGCCTCGACTGTTTTAATAAGACGGTACTGCTCCCAGCCCTAAATCCAATGAAGAAGGTTAGTTATTTTATTAGCTAACTTACTCAATACACATAATCTCTATCATATATATATATATATTTGTATATATATATATATACTGTATACACAAAGACAGCACATAGTCAGAATACACCAATTAAAGGCCAGTCACAGTTGTGGCTATCACCCTCAGTAATGCTACCTACAACAAGCTTTATGGGTTAAACTGTTTAAACATTAAGATAAAATGTCTGTGACAGAAATACATATGCCTATATGCGAGGAAGTGGCAATGAGAAATGTGACATTTTGTGCATGAATCAAGTAAAGAGGAACAGAATCTAGGTTTAAAAAAGGAACTAGAGGAATTTAGACTAAGAAAATGTAAGAAAGCTAATAGAATGATTTACCAGCAGCTGTTTGGAAATTGCTATCAATATAATCCGCAAAAAGAAAAACAACATCAATTCATCTCAACTAACTCAGCACCAATGTTAATCTTCAATTTGGTTTCCAATCTTACAAAACTTTCGATCTGAGTTAATGACAATACTCTTGTGTTAAAGACAATAATTATTCTACTGAAACGACATGGACAAAGTAGGCCATTCATGTCGTTGTATGAAATAATATCTCACAGAAATCATACAGAGAAGCATTGCATCACTGGCAAGCCACGGAAATGTAAAGGGCAAGGCCCTATGCGTTGGCTGCGTTTAGATCAATAAACTAAACCCATTAAAATAACCCGGTAACAGCCGTATTTAAAAAAATGTTTTAACTTCAAAGATAATACAATAACAGGAACTGCAGCAACAACGAGATACAACTATATACATAGTTACACTGCCAGCATCAACCATCATGTAAAATGTAACCGACTACTGTATATTGAAACGTGACTTATTGTCTACAAAACTTACCCATCTCCCACCACCACGCATTTAATGGCCTGCATTATTATATATGAAGAAACTTTAGAAAAAATAAAGAAATTGATTTACAGTACGAAAATTACTATGATGAGACTCGATAATCTGTTAACTTCTTTACTTCTGTCTTGTCAGATATCCGCCAGTTGCTTGTGCGCGTACGTCACTGCGCGCACGGCGCAGTTGCCCATAACTGGCGCGACTGACAGGCAATATAGGAAGTAAGAATTTCATAACAAAACCTACACATTGTTATTTATATATGTGCAAACTGTATCAGCAAAAATGACACTCCCATTAAATTACTAAAAGTACGATTTTCATTTTAGGCAACGTTCTTTTTTGATTTTTAGACGGACAAACTTGTTGCATGTTATACCCTGCACACTAGGTGGGGACAAATATGAACGAACGGCCCTGACTAGTTAAATGTTCGCTTGAAAATGATTTTTTGTATTGGTTCAATTCAAATCAATGAAAGAGCTTGCACAGTAGGCCTGGTAGTATTGTCTATCCAGCGCGTTCTGCCTAATTAGCAATACATGTTTTCTGCCAGACCAATAGATCGTTTGACTTGTTTTTTTTTTGTGTGTGAAAACTACTAGATTAAAGTCTTTCTGAAAGAATGTCTGCCATACTGTATTATTTTCAGCTGTCGACCCAAAAGATAACATTGATATTTGAGCCAATTATATATGTCAATCATATGTATTTACTGTATTAACAATAAGTATTAACAATTTGAATTGTAACATTCACTTTTCCTTTTCTGCTTTGAAAAGCAAAATACTGTATATTTGTTGCACTAATATGACAGTCATTGTACACTTGTCTATTAACAATGATGATCATACAAAAAGACAATAAAGACAATAATAACAATAACAATTATAATGATAATGATAATAACTTTATTCACCCCAAAGTGCTTTACAGCAAAAGTAAAACAGTATAAGAATAGTAAAAACAAACTGATAAATATACATCATCAATACATCAATAATTAAATAATTAACAATTTCATTAATACAAAAAATAAATAAAAAGCAACTAATAAAAGTTTTACCTTTACAATAGTAGACCAAAAATGATTAGTCCTTAAATGACAAATCTAAAACATGTCAGCTAAAGCTAAAACGTTTGTAAAAGCAGATTTAAAAAGTGTGATTAAAACAGGTAACAGAGTCTACCAAGTACCAATCTGACTATTCCACAGTGTGGGGGCTCTTGCTGTTGCTCAGTGAAAGACCGGTCTGCTTTGGTTTTAGTCTACACCGTGGAACAGTCAGAAAGGCTCCTATAGGAGCTCTGATAGAGCCCTATCAGTGCCGCTCAGACCGCTCATTGCCAGATCATGGAGTGCTAATTGCAATTTTAAAATACATTATCTAACACAGGAGTTATATGTGATGAGTTCTTTGTTAGCATCAATAATTAAATGTCCATCCTTCCATCCATCTTCATCCGAATGTTTCTAAACAAAAAAATAACTTCCAAAATTCCCAAAAGAAAGTAGTATTATTAAGTAGTATTTCTCAAGAAATATTTACATTATGTGTAGAATAGCCCAGTGACAATACTGCTAAAATAATATGCTGCAGTGCACAAATGTGTATAGGTACAGGTGAAACGAGAAGTTTTGATTTCTTTGTTTGAGATGTCTGATGAAAGATCATGTAAAACTATGAAGTTGAACACTAAACACTGTAATCTTTTAATTAATTCCATCTGCCTGCCTCTCTCTCGCTCTTACTGTGACTGACACATATGCATCAGCATCCAACCGGTTGTATGCCTAAGAAAATATTGTTTGAAATATATTGTTGTTGAGAAGCAGCATAGCATATACAGATATTTGCTTGTGACAGTTCCGCCCCCCTCCCCTCCTTATTCATTCTGACATATGTTTCCTGTAACCTATACTGCCTTAGTTTAACTATACTGTTCACAATCAACATGTCCTGTCGGAGAAAAGACAGTTTTCTTTATGGAAAAGGTAAGATTTTCTTTAACTACAGATTGTTTAGATGATAGACTTTAATCTTCCAAGCAGCTTCAATTAACTGACAACTGACATAAAATATATTGTGTCATAGTGGCTTAAATTCAAGTTGGTTATTGGGGCAGTATGTGCATGAAATGTATAATACATTTCAGACTTACTGTGAATTATATATTCTGTATTCTTCTAAGTAGGCTACAATATAAAATCAATGATGTGATAACCTCACATTTGTAACACAAACAATACAACTGAATATTGTCATAGTCAACAGACTAAATACATATCTGGGCAAAATATTTCCTTATAGAGACTAAAAGTTAGATATTTTTTAATTGATGATTTCATGGTTCATTCAGTGTGGCCATTTAAATGGTAGAACATTACACAGTTTGATGGAAAAAGTGTATTCTGAATTAAGAAAGGGGAAAGGAGAAGTGATGTGTGAACATGTCGACATGTGGGTGTAAAAGAGCTGGTCAGGGCCACTGTCAACTCTGAATATAATAATATATATGTTATATAACCCGCACTGAGAAAATGTTAGCAGCAACCTTCGATGTGACTTTGGCCGAATCATCAATTGAGGTGTCACTCCTGAGCTAAGATATAATTATCCCAATAATATTACGTCATGTTACAGCTCTCTCGAAACACACTGCAGTAAGGAAGATGCCGGACAACAACCTCAAAATTAATAACAATAGTATATCAACTGACGTTCAGGTAGGCTACCTTTCTCCTCCAAATATTATTTGTGAACAACGCCCATTCCTTATCACCCACGAATCAGCGTGGTCCTTCAGCATTCATTTAAAACACTTTCAAAGTAGCCTTCAGTACTTTTTCCAATAGACTGGCCATGAGTGATGTTACAATGCTTTCTACCTTCTGTGGCATAATAGCCGACCTTCAACAGCAAAACCCACGTTAAAGCCTCCGCTGTCTTTCTTAATTCCCTCTTATATAACTAAGCTGGAGTGGGATAACGTCACAGCAGACATCCACCGTGCTGAAACTGAAGTGCAGAAGTAAGTTGTGGCGAATTACAAATCAGCACAAGCTCACACAGCGTTTCTACTCGTCAGCACGACCGCTTTCTTTTTATAGCTAGCTACCCTTCCTCACAGTGAATACTCCCACAACAGAAGTGACATTTAGTTCAGCAGCTAATGTGTTCCAAAAAGCCTTATTGATAAGTCTTGCCTGTGCAAGGCCACCACATAGTTACCAGCAACCTTACCACATTTTGAGTTCTGAAGGTCTCACCGCTGAAATGTGTTATGGTACACAATCATACCCTACATATTCTGTCTTTTTTATTAAATTAAAACGTTTTGTGTTATTTTTTTGGAAGGTGGTAAACCTTGCACAGTAGTACATATAGTATAGCTTATGACAGCATTATTTGTTGCCATGTCAACCACACAGTCTATTACTTTATTTGACAGCTACACATAACTTCCATTAGACATATGCATGACCTCAGAACAGTGCTGAAAAGACATGCTTTAATGCTCTGTTTGCAGGAAAAATGCAGTCAGGAGCAAGCGATTCTTATGTGGGAAAAAGAAATTCAACATGGATCCCAATAAGGTGAGATCTCGGCCTGACCTACTACTAGTCCACTGGCAGCCCAAGATATTATGTCTAGGCCTAGGCCTGTATAGGACTACATCGTCCTGCTTTTTGTTTTGGTTTGTGAAAGGTCTGAGAGTGTTTGGACATAGTCAGTAAGACTTTATCTATTTTCAAACCAATTCAATCATCTTTACATTTATTTTTTTATGTAATTTTGGGAAGAATGTCTTCATATGCATCTGTCAACCCACCTGTATTGATATTTCATCTAAAAACTATAGATTTTACCTGCAATAATAGGCCTATACACTAAATACAATATAGGTATAAGGTATATGTTTGTCTTTGTGTACTAACAACACAATTTGGACTGCAGTGTAGAAAAAACTTTTAGCTTTTACAGCACACAACAGGTACTTCATGTGGCTAAAGTATGGAGGTTTCACTTGGTAATAACCTATAACAAGACTTCAAAAGAAAACCATCTACACAGATATCAAATAGTCTCTGTCATCTGTGTCACAGGACACTCAGCTGCGACATTATCGCTGCATATGTATTTTGGATTCACCATATTGGTAGGATATCACAAGTTTCCTCCAGCAATGCGAGGCACACAATGTCCTGCCTTTGCTCACTTCCACCTCGACAAGTCACCTGGGAGAGCATTCAAATCAGCTAGTGTAGTGGTGCTAGAAAGTGCACTGCAGAGGGTGCATGACACGCATCTGCTCTGCAGGGTTGCAAGCGGTGGAACAAGCAAGAGTGAACAGAGGGAGGCTGAAAATGAGCGATAGCGAGAAACCACATCCTGTTCCCTGAAGCAGGGTAGGCAGGAATGCACAGGAAGCCAATTAACCACGGTGACCTCCTCTTCTCGCCTCTTTTCACCCCTCATAAGAGCAGAGCTGGGTGAACAGATGAGCTCCCCACATGCATGTGCAACCGCCCCTTTAGCCTACTTAGCATGCTGACTCTGAGATATACTGGTGGACCTTAACCTGGTTTGATTATACTACAGGATGCACTTGCTTGTAGTATGTTTTAAACATGTAGGTTTTGATGAAATTAGGTTATGCCAAATACACATTATGGTTCCTGTGATTGAAAACATATTTAAGTGATTATATTTACTGTAGGAACAAAATGTGATATTTTAGTCTTTTTAGGAATGTGAGGTCATACAGTTTATCCCTTGACTTAGCATTAGCAATGCTTCATTTATGCCATTAGGGGTCAGTATACCATCTGAGAGATTCTGTATACAAGGGGGAAATGATTGGATCTTTATAGGTAAGTAAGTAATGCAGGAGAAACATATTGATATTTGAACTCCACTAAAACAAATTAAGTGGTGCAGACCGCACCACACAAAAATATCCTAGCCTTGACAATGTGTTTCCAATGTGTTTGGTGGGGCTTCTGATGGAGCACCCTATGGCATTGCTGGAGAGGTGTTTTTATTTTGAGTTTAAATATCAGCAAGCCTTCTCCAGACTGGCTGATTGTACCTTTAATAAGTCACAACATGCTTTCAATGACTGATTCTACCTTTAGGCCACATGATTTCAAGGGAGAAATTAACAATATATAGATCTAATAATGATTTTCTCCAAATTAGATTCAAAATAGCTACATTAAAATACAGTACATGGAAAGAAAGACCCAAATACACCTGAGAAAGAAAAAAAAAGGTTTCTATTCAGTTCACAGTTCATATGCTACAATCATAAATGCCATAATGTGTGTTTTCCCCTCTCTTATTCAGGGTATTCATTACTTAGTTGAAAATAACTTACTGGAGTGGACTGCAGAGACAGTGGCTGAATTTCTTTATAAGGAAGAGGGTCTTAACAAGACTTCCATTGGGAATTTCCTGGGAGAATGGTACAATACTTAATAATTGTTTTATTGTATGCGATTGCACATATGGCCTTGATTATATTCATTCTTGGCTATACTGACCTTGAAATAATTGATATATTTTTTCTTTAATCCTCTATTAACACCCTTTACCCTAAACCCACAGGGCAGAAATGCATCTTAAAATTCTAAAAGCCTTTGTGGACCTGCATGAGTTTTCAGACCTAAACCTGGTGCAGGCATTAAGGTAAGTTTTATTTGAATATTGTGTGTGACTGAGTGTGTTGTTGATCATCTACCCAAACGTGACAAAGAAATCAACAAAAGGAATATAGCTCAGAAACATCTCATTTTGCTTGGCAGACTTTGAATTCATATAGTCACCGTATATAACTTATCTAAATTTAAATAAATATAAAGACTTCTACTTTTCTAACTATAATTAAGTACTTTACCAAAACATTGTTAAATAACAAAAATTGTAACATTGTCTAATGTGTCTACAAAGCCATGTCTCCTAGTAGTGTACCAAATGACTCCAGTGAAGTGAATTGCTGAAACGTTGAGTCCAACACAGGTTCAAGAAATGATTTAATCATATTTAATTTAATTTAGTCTCTCTTCCTCCTAATATTGTGGCATACAGTATATGCTTGGAAATTCATATAATTTTACATAAAGCTCAACTGTAAAATAAAACAATATTAAATAAAGTAGGTTTTCTTTATTGCAATGATGCAACACTTTGTTTATCTGTAAACATTTTCATGTTGCAGACAGTTTTTGTGGAGCTTTCGTCTCCCAGGAGAAGCACAGAAGATTGACCGGATGATGGAGGCTTTTGCAACACGCTACTGTGACTGTAACGCAGGTGTCTTTCAATCGACAGGTAGCCTATTACTGTAGAAAACACCACTCTTCTGGCTTGCTTCAAGGACTAATGTTAACAAACACATGTATTAAATTGAGTTATTAATGTGCACTCTCCTTGTAACTAAACTGCATTGAATGTTTATTTGACTGTATTATACTTTCACCTCTGCTTTTCAGACACAACTTTGGAAAATTATTCAATTGAATTTAACTCTGTTGGCCCTTACTTTAATTCATTTATTTATATTCATGTTTGGTATAGAAAAGCTCAGGCAAACTGCCAAGGATGTGCTACGTTGCTGTTAGTTATCTCTCTTTATTTTTATGTATTTAAATGTTTAATGTGTTTATCCAACCAGCTTCTTACATTCTTACATTCTTCTTCTAACTTCACATTATCTCTGCCAGCTTATTTGCCAAAGTAAATGTGAGATCATTGCTAAGGGGAAAGGTGGGAGCGAGGTGGATGTGTTCAGAGTATATCACAGAAAACTGCATTTGTGTGTGTGCGTGTGCGTGTGTGTGGGATTGCAAATGCGACAGACACCTGCTACATCCTGTCTTTTGCCATCATCATGCTCAACACCAGCCTCCACAATCCCAATGTGAAGGACAAACCCAGCCTGGAGCGTTTCGTGTCCATGAACAAGGGCATTAACAATGGGGGAGACCTGCCCACTGAGCTCCTAACAGTGAGTGCTTTAAGCATACCAGATGGACTCTGCAAGCTGCTGTTATGTAGACCTATAAGTGATCCAACACCTATAAAATGTTATCTCCCATTTGAATTGGAATGGTTTCTAGAAACTCTATGACAGTATCCACAACGAACCATTCAAGATTCCAGAAGATGATGGCAATGACCTGACGTACACGTTTTTTAATCCAGACAGAGAAGGATGGCTCTTGAAAATGGGTGAGACAATAAGGCACTTTTTCATCAGCGAATACTTCTTTAACCCTTTAAAATTCCTGCAATTTTTGCAGGTGATGGTCTGACATATCCGTTGAGTGTACCTGATGTTACGATCGTATCTTGAATTATTTTATGTCAATCAAATTGTAAGATTTATAGCATTCTAATAATATATAGCATGAAGAACAACTTTTAAGTTAAACATGTCAACAATACAACTTCTCCAACCAAGATGGTGAACGGCCCATTGGCGGGCCGTCTGAGTTTTAAATGCTTAAGGTACACTCCTCAATATGTGACCTGAAATCCCTTTGTGGTTGGAACTAGCATTACAAAAACATAGTTGTTTTGGTTGGAAATGCCAACAGTACATGCCCCTCCCACTGTTCTCTGCTCCTACCCCGAATGTGAGTTACACTCACATTGTTCTCCGCTACACTGCATTCTTTCATGGCTAGCTGTGTTTTCAAACCTAAACCTCTGCATGCTGCCTAGATGCAGAGGTCAACATTGTACTGTTTGTTTGATAATGAACAAATACATTTTTGTATTTTCATTTTTTATTTAAATGTTAAACATTTAGGTGGAAGGGTGAAAACCTGGAAAAGGAGGTGGTTTATTTTGACAGACAGTTGCCTGTATTACTTTAAATACACCACGGTAGGTTATCATCGTTCTTCTTAGTTGGTAAAAAATAGTCTCCTCTGCATACTTGATCAAACACATAGTTGCTTAACATTTTCTATTTCCCCACAGGATAAAGACCCAATTGGAATAATTCCCCTGGAAAACCTATGCGTCAGAGAGCTACAAGACACAAGGAAACAGGTAGTTATGTCACTCATCAGCTCAGAGTGCGTTGAGCTATCGCTAGAATCTACAGTAGAGGTTTACAGGTTTATCAGCTTGCTTATCATCATAAAGAGACTTCAGCTTGTAAAAGCCCTAAAATAATTACTGAAGCGGCACATTAGTAGCCGATCAAGCTGTCATTACAGCAGGCTTTAGAAGCTGTGATCCCATCCACATAATGACCAAACACACCCACACACTAATGCTTATGTGTGAACTGTTTGTGTGAATAGTACTGCCTGGAGCTATATAGCCAAAGAGGGCAAAAGATTAAGGCCTGCAAGACAGAGAACCGGGGCAAGGTTGTGGAAGGTAAACACCAGTCATACAGGCTCAGTGCTGCCAGCAAAGAGGAGTGTGACAGCTGGATAGAGTCCATCAGGTGAGAGAAAAGTATTTTACAGTTATACACACAGTACATGAATGTCTGTTAAACCGTTTCTACCATTCCTGCCGAAGAGCTCAGTATTGATGGACAGCAGTGGTTATATTACTGTCACCATCAGATTGTTAAAGTTAATCGGTTCTCATTTTGCCACTTTGGAACTGTCGAGGATGAACCTTAAAGGTGCATTCAGCGATTGTAAGCTAATTTACCTTTTGTCAAATTCAACGAATGTCTACGCATGGCCTGCTAGCTGTCTGCTGAAAAAATAAGTCTGACTCTGACAGGCTGATAGTGTACATATACCGTATTGATTTGTTGTTTATATGGAACATTATTATTATATTATTCTTCTCTTTCAGAGCGAGCATCACAAAGGACCCTTTTTATGACCTAGTGGTGGTCCGGAAGAGGAAACTAATCAACAACGACAACCATAACAACAACAACAACAGATCAAATGACTCAAGGCTTCAAGAAAAGCATAGAAGCTGAACATTGACATATCTTCTCTATGCAGTAGTTAACAGTCATTTGAACAATGACAAATGAACTATTTATCTGAAGAACAGTTTGATAAATGTGCAATCAAAGTGTAAATTGTGTGAAAATATAGAGCTAACATTCAAATGACTAATCTGGGTGTTGTAATATACACTGTAGTATGACAGATAACTCATCTAATAGACTGTATTGAGTTTTATAGCAAAAGTATTGTGGTTCATTATAGCCTGCCTGGTTATTTAAATCATATGTATAGGTCTATACATCTTTATTAATAGCTGTATTTAGTCATTGTAAGTGTTAATATTCATTTGTAAATAGTGCTAGTTCAAACACTATTTATTCACAATTGCAATACAATAGATGCATGATTATCTGTGGTCACCGGATGGCGGTAGATAATCATGTTTCGCTGGCTGCAGGTTAAAGATGTGTAAAGAATCAACAATGAATTGTGCAAGAGAGCAAAATGCTTTCTTCATGTAAATATTCCATGGGCTAATAATATAAGTAAATTACAGAGTTATGAGAGAGTTAATTTCCCTTAAGTGTCCCTTCATTAAATGCACTTCTGCGGTCAGTGTTTGATGTTGAGGTTGATAAACCTGGTGTTCTCTGAACATTAGGTCAATATGAAGGCCTAATGTTGGAATGTTTTTTTGTTCAGCAAAATATAATTCCAACAAGTTTTTTCAGGGTCAATGACCTGCCAAATATGATCTTGCCTGTTCTGAATACAAGTTGGTTAGATGTAATTGAATAAATCTTGAATAAGCTATTTTTGAAGATGCTGGATTAATTTGTGAGACAGTGTAAAGAAAAGAGTCTAATTGAATTCTTCAAACAACTAATACTGATATTTTGCTTCATTTTATTGCATGTTTCTTAAACATTACATTACCTTTATCTTAATTTCTCAGTGTTCACATTAAATTATGTTCACAATTCCTTTTTTATGCAAATAAAAAAAAGAATGTAAAAGTGCAAAATGCGTGTTCTTTTGGAATAACTGCATATGGCAGGAATGCACAGTGCATATGGAAGCATGCATGGTCTCTGAACACAGTGTTTATTATTCAGTGTTCCCAAAGGCTCCTTGGTAAGGGGATAGTCTCAGGTGACAGCTGATCACTTTTCCTCTCGCCATAGCAACCAGAATATTTTAACACACAGCCTACCTAGGTCGTATTATTATGTGGTACATGGCTATTACCTGCTATTTACTGTAGGGTTAACAGTATAAAGCTTAGCCACACTGTATAAAAACAACATGTAATACAAACACAAAAAATAATGTTAAACAGAACATCACACTAAGCCTTTGTATGCTGAGGATAGGTCAAGCATTTCTACAATGGCACTGTGTGTCTGCTGTAGCAAGCATACAGCACAAGGAACATTAATAGTGATTTCTAGTGGCTTTTGCTGTGAGATTGAGATGGGTATTTTGTATGTGCTGGTGCAGGTGTACGTATCACTTCAAGTAACAGCAGTTAAGGGCAGTTTCAGTCAGCTGTGTAAGGCATACAGTGGGGTACACAAACTGGGCTACATTTAAATAAAGCTGGGGCAGGTCAACATGGTACATTAAACTCAGTCCTTAAGCAGATTTATCCTCAGGACTGAACGCAGTTCTTCTTGCTTCTAATCTTGCGGCCTTTATGTCCTGTTGGGAAATGAAAAATATGAATCTAAAAACATTATCGTCTAGAAATCCCACTTTGGTCATTTTGTTTCTTCTATCTTCTTTCTCTATAATGTGGTGTCCCTTCCTGGATTTTCATAATGTTCCACCGTCTGCACCTCTTATGTATGTACCTGCAGCACCGTAGTAAACACACTGCGACCCTGAGGCTGACGCTTGTGGCTTTTTGAGGCCTTTTTGAAGATAAACTACCTGCTCAATTTATCTACATACATTTCTTTTAGGTATTGTAACTTTAAACGTCCCATTATATTTTATACATTAATATAGCAGCAAACAAGTATTTTCTATGTCAATATATAGTGGAGTTATTGCATCCTGAGCAGAGAATGACAGCACATACCTTGTGTATGTTGTAATAACAGCTCACCGCTTTTTTTCATAGCCGGTCTGGCCACATACTAGTTAGTGTGTGTGTGTGCGTGCGTGTGCGTGTGCGTGTGAGTGTGCGTGTGAGTGCGCATGTCATTTGTTTTAGTCTGATACGCTGGTGCTAGTGTAACATCTAATGGCATCACACACATGTCTTCTAAAGAGCTGCTATTAAAACATTTTAAAGTTTCTAGTGGTGTTGGACAAAAAGGCTGGACTTGTTTTAAATATATATACATACATACATAAACATGTATTTTTTAAATGGCCATGTTACTGTACACACGTGTAAAATAAAGATTTTCTGTAATTTCTGTATTGTAACCAATTTTACATGATCTATTTGTGCACTCCCTAAGAGCAACATAATTTCTGTCCCAAAAATGGGAAATTGGAATCATATGGGTCATGGGGAAAACAGATATGGAAAAGAAGTTTAGAAAACTCACCATCTTCATTTCCTGTGTTTATGGTCTGAAGAGACACGCTTCTTTGAGGAAGCTTGTAGTGTTTCTTGTTCTTTGACGTCATTTTAGGCCTTTCTATTATCTCAAAAGAATCCTCTATCTCATGCTGTGCAACGCAACTGGTCTCTGACATTTTGTCATTGGGGTAAGGACTTTGTGGAGTTACTACAGCTGCTGCTATGGCTTCTGTGCTCTCATTTGGTCCTCTGCCTTTCAGGAACTGACGGAAAGAGCTGCGATGTTTTTTCTCTCTTAAAGCCGGGGGTTTATTTGAGCTTCCCCTTGACTCCTCCTCCAGAGGAGAACGATGTGACTGTGACGAGACCCTGTCCAGCGGTTCCCTACTGTCCTCTTCAGACTGGGGGGATTTCATAAGTAAGCCGTTCCTTGTGCTGAGCCCACCCACCGGTAAGTCTGTTGGCCTGGACAGGTCCTGTAGGGAACATGTGCGATCCAGGTTGTTCCCCACTACCAGTGAGTACTTTGGATTGTGGTACTTATGCGCTGGCACCTTCATGTCGGCCTGCCGGGAATCCCCGAGAGACACTTGGAAGCGGGATGTGGAGACAGACGGAGGCTGAACGCGTACCACAGGCTTCCTTACTGGTGCCGGCATGGGTGGCTTGGTGATGTTGAACTCCTTGTACAGGTCCACCTGTTCGGATACAGCATACATCTCCCTGAAATCGTTGTCGAAGAAGTCCACAACCTGTCCCGACATTACGGTAATTGTGTTCCTGTGCATACGGGAAGAACTCCAGGTGAAGCTAGCAGGAATAAAAACAGATTTGAGTTCGTAAGAATATACGTTTGAAAAGAGAAATGTGCTGCTGAACAACATATGATGTCTTTGTCCACCTTATTGACCCATAAAAGAAGTGGTTTTCGGTTTGTGCGGTGACGTTCGATCTACTGGCCTGCTTTTATTAACCACGGTTTATATACACTGATTTTGTAAACGTCCTTCAGCCCTGCAGTTAATAATAGGGTCCGGCCTATTACACGGATATGACATATTTTCTCTTTGGGCTATTTTGATTTTTATTATAGTTATTTTTATAATAAAATTATATAACAAAATACACCATTAACCATGGTTAATACACGGGGCAATGTCAATACATTACTACATTACTATATATATATATATATATATAATACAATTGTTTTTGGTCATATGTATATGGTCATATAGTTAAAATGGTGCAGTTAAGAGTCTGGAAAATATGGTATGGTTTGATTTTCATGATTTCATTTTCACAACATATATGCTAAATTAATCTTCATGGAAATCTGGAGAGGTCTGCTAACTCTAACAGGGTTAGGGTTGTGACAGGTACAAGAAATGCAAAATCCATTACTCGTATGTACTGCAGGTTTTCTTGGAATTAATATAGCATATACGGTATATAAACCCCTCCAGGAACAGATGGGCATTCATTCTTAAATAATATGGGGACTGACACTCAAGGAAATGTTATGGGTGTGTGTGCATGAGCAATGTGAGCACAGTGAGGCTAGCTCACCTGTAAGAGCCGAAGACGACCTTCTCTCCATCCACCAGCATGTATTTGGAGCACAGGAAGCCTGGGAGCTTGCCAAAGGACAGGGCCATCCCTGGCCCTTGCACTGTCCGCACACGGAGGTTCTGTCAAAGAAACGCCCAGTAGGTTACGAGGCTCAGTCATGCATGACCAGCTGTTTATCAATGGGCTATGCCACGCCAAGTCAAACTGCATATGTGGCCACAGGCTGCAACCAAAGCCAACTTAAGATGATCGTAAACAAAGGCGGAAACGTTAAGCACACAAGCCAGTCCTCGTGTCTATATAGAACGGTATAGAAAGACGGATGAAGAAATTGGAGACAAACAGAGAGGGAGTTGGAGTGAGAGCAGTGTGTGTTTATGAGTTAAACTGTTTATAGGTACGGTTAGAATATAGGTTAAAGGTGGTGGACAGAAGATCTTTTTGATATCTGAACACTGAATGCCATAGGCAACACTATTCCTAGGCTGGGATAGTGTTGTGTGGTACAGTCTGCACCATTTTGTTTGTGTTCACATTTACAGAGCTACCGGGTGCTTTTTTTTGCGCGCACACAGAACGAACAGCTAGTGGATAGTGAGCGGATAGTGAGTAGATATAATATGACAAAAACTGTATTAGCTTACCATTTTTGAATCCATGTTTAAAGCCCTCAAAAATAATACAATAGCCTATTGTTTAAGTAATTTCAAACAGTTTAACAGGGAGAACATTCTGTGGGAATTAATGATGGAATTAATTAGCTGAATAGCCCTACGCAACCTGTGCTCAGTAGATATAGTCTGTGGTTTTTGTTCATAGTACTTTGATAGTATGTGATCATAATTAGGTTCTTCCTAATTTTAACTTTTCAAAAAGTTATACATGTATTCATTCTAAAACTTTGTCTACAATTCTGAGTTTGACTGAGTTTATTAGCGTACAATACCTGATTCCACATTTAAGGTTAGGCATACAATTGTACAATTGGTTAGGGTTTAATTACTGTAGGATTAGATATAGATTTAGGTTAAAGATACTTGTATAGCTAGATAAAAAACATGTCTGTTACTAGGGATGGGCAAAAATACATCAAAATGTATTTTAAAATAAAATACCAAATACCCTAATTCTAAGTGTATCAAAATAAACTACAACATACAGCAGACACGCAATGTATAATAAACTACTGTATTTTTGTAATTTAAAAATACAAAAAAAAAAAAAAAAACACTAAAGCAATGGAGCATGAAATCACTTCAGAAAGCTCTTAATCGACCTATTTGACTCAGTTAGTTAAAGGTATAGTCAGTCAAAGGTATATTCAGTCATTCTAGAGAAAGCTGGCTGATAACTAAGCTTGATTAAAACAAAAACACCTCTTCCTTCAATGGTGCTCCCTAAGAAGCAGCACATCATACATCGGAAACAAACTACGATGGTTAGTATTTTGTTGTTTGCGGAATTTGAACTGTATTAGCTTAATACATTTCCAAAAGTAACTTTAACAAAGAGCTCAGCCAATCAGCCAAGCAAACAAAAAGGAAGTGGGGAGGGGCTTCCCATATAATCTTTTTGTTTTGTTGTCCTATTTGTCCCACAGACTATGACTTTTAGTGGACAACATATTTTCTTTGCTTATCAAATCTCACATACAGAATTCAGCCAGTTAAAGTTAGCAAAAACGATTGTAAGATAATACAGACTTAGTCAGATTCAGCAAATATCTGCGCACAACCCACCAACTGTCCATTCTGTGTGAGCTGAAAAGAAATTCTGTGTTTCCACATCCACCTGTCTGTTGCTCTAAACTCAGTTTTCTCTGAGATTATAGTCTGGACACCTGATCAATTCAGCAGTCACCAGGCGCGATTCTCAATGTTGAGATCTCAAATTAATGTTATTGTTATCTATTAATATATATTAATATAACACCTTTTATCTTAATAAATTACATAATAAATTGGGAACTGTTTCAGTTCAAGTTGTTCTAGCCTCTGGGTGCTTCAATCTGCGGTGTATTTTTTTTCTTCCCCAGACTGCGTATGGTTTCCACAGCTACAGTGAAGTCAGGGTGGGGATTTACGAAAAATCCCTTTTGTCAAATATGCTGTGTTTATCTGTTATGCTAACACGCATGCTCAGAACGTTCGATGTATGTCACATGAATTTGATATGTCTAGGGATAAAACATATTTTCCCCAGTAACCGTGTCATTTCGAAATTACTATTTAATTGGCTGTGTTGTTTGCCTGCCGCGAAAACTATAGATGAGGACATTCATCATTATTTGCTCAGCATTCGCCATTACACAAATGAAGGTACCGGTGGGAATTTTACAAACAAATATGAATGATGTTGATTTTATACTGGCAAACTGATTTGAAGCTCTGACATTGCAGGAGGCGTCTAGGTGCTCACCAGCCACAGGATATGCCTCAAAGTGGTTTTAAAAAAAACGTGGCTAACAGTTAGCATTGACAAGAAAGCACTGTTCTGTTTTCCATGTCTAGTTTTTGTGGGAGATGGTACTTGGTCAAGAACTGGTTATAGAGATCTAAAACATCTTTTGGAAAGGATTGCTAAACATGAGAGATGCAGTAATCATCTTGTACGTGTGGTGTGATTGAAGTCAGTATCGTCTACATGTTATAACCTGGGTAGAGACCTTCCCAACTATGTGTAAATATCTCCCAAATGAAGCATGCCGGTGTCATGCCCAATAGTGACTTGCTGATGAAAAGGTACATTTTATGGTTATATTCTCACATTTTTAGCTGGCAAAAATTTATGGATTAATTATAATCTAGGGCACAGAACAAGTTAAATACTATAAATTAAGGATAATTAAAAAACATTAATTTTTTAGGCGGCCATCGTGTTAGTTGGACTACAGTATACTTTCGAAATATATGTAAATTGTCTATAATTAACGTATCATATAATGTGTAAAATGTGTGTTTGTTAGCTATGTCAAATATCCTTGTTTAGCATAGACATTTCGAAAATGTAGGCTACTGTTTGTCTAACTAACATTATGGTGTTCATATAAGCAGTCTAGAAAATAAAATTAATATTTTTAAAATATACTTAATTTATAGTATTTCACATGTTTTGTGCCCTTGATTAAAATTAATCCATTCATTTTGGAATATAATTATAAAATGCACTTTTACATACATGTGTGCCAATTACAGGGGCATCACACTACTCACCCTCCCTGGTAAAGTCTACTCCAGAGGAGAGGAGGGTTCGGCCGATTGTCGAACCTCAGGTTGAAGAACAACAATGCGGATTCCGTCCTGGTCGTGGAACAA
>JAOEGT010051964.1:0-19405 GCA_025447795.1 Speoplatyrhinus poulsoni | reverse complement strand
GTAGGCCTAATATTCTCTCCTTTGTCAAAAACCAAGCCATTCAGACATAATACTATAGAGATTAACATACAATGAAAGTGTAGCCCTGCCAGCTGTATTCAAGGTGAACAGAATAGAAACTACTTGCGTGATGACTTGCACTACAGCCAGTGCAAAGCATTATGGGCTGTTTTCAGGTGCCAAATAATTTTACACAGTCTAATGTCTTCTGTGGAACATCAAATTCACGGGACCACAGTGCTATAGTCACACACACACCAGAATAGTACTGACACAGGTGAACATTCATTTTTATGTTTTTCATTTCTAAAATATTATAGTTTCATTGGAGGTTTCATAGACTTGGCAAATGCATTTTTCAGAAGTTTTACGTACTCTGTTGTGGGTGTTCTTAGCAGATATTCTGAGGCTTTTATTGTTCATATCGATACCGGAATCATATCGTATCGACCAAAATGAAGTATATTGTGATATCAATTTTGGCCATATCGTCCATCCCTACTATATCGCAATCGCAATTTTTGCCAAACTAAACGTAATATTACTTTTTGATGTAATCGTGCAGCCCTAGTGTTGAGGGCAGAGCATTAATAAAGTTTGGGTGCAATGGCCTCTAAAGCTCGATCACCATTGGTCTAGATGTGTTTGTGCGGCTCATAATAAATATAACTTATGTATAGGTTACATGTAAAGCCTCAACTAGCAGAATACACTGCAGCACAAGAGACCTAAGTGAACAAGTGAACTAATGCAAAAAAATGTAAACCGAACTCTCAGACACACGCGCACGCATACACACTCACACACGCACACACACACACACACACACACATAAATACAGTACATACACACAAAAAATTTGAGCCTCGCTCGGGTTAAATCGTCACACAGAACAATAAAGTGACAAACACCGACAGTCATCCCCACAAAAAAAAAAATCCAAACATATAGACTACCACAGACAAAAACAGCTGCAAGCTGAAGAGCGCTTGGACTACGAAGAGTAGCAGGCCGAATGCGAGGATTACTCCCTGGTGCAGCCACAGAGGTTACAACTGGTCAATTTCTTGATTCAAAGACCATTACGAGGGGTGAGAACCAGAAGGGCGTAACTGACATTTGGGTGAAACGAAGATATCAAATAAAAGCTCTTGATGAGCTCTTTCTACTGCCGAAAGGGCACAAGTGATTTCTTATTAACCAAATTGGAGTAATTCATTAAAAACCAGGGGGTAACTGCACTTACACCATTTTGGCATTGAGAAATGTATATTTGGAAAGCATGTGGTAAGGATTTTGTATGTTAAATTTATGTTTGATCACAATAAATTGTTATTTATTTTCAAATGTATCTAATGCTTTGTTTATATTGTCATCAGATGGGCTCATGGTTTTATATGAAATGAAACACTGGTGCCAAGAAGGCTCATTTTAATTTAGTTTTGGTCCTCCTGTACAGTTGGAAATGTTCTCACCCCTTGATTATCACTTCCCCCACCCTGTAAAGGCCATTCCTAATAAGTGGTCACAACACTGGGGTCAAGAAGAACAATAGCCCTTCCAAACGCTCGACTACAGAAATATTTTTCCACTGCTCTACAAAAGGCCAACACTCCCAAAAACACCCAGCAGAAGTACATACACCAAACTGGTGATATTCCTAAAGAAATTATTTGGCTGTTATGTGTATTATTATACGTGTTCTCTGACAACACGTGCTGGTAAACATCCCAGGTTTGACTGTACCCTTTGGCACAAGATAAGGGTCAGTTGATTACTGGAAACAACTCATTTCATGTCAACAGGCATAAGATGCTACAATCAAGGTGAAGGCCTAGTGCTCTCATCTAAGACAGAGCTGAAGCTGTGGAAGACAATTAATGGAGGGCCTCTTGTTTTGTGTATTCTAAAATGCACACAAAATAGAATTGGTGTGTGGGTGATAATGTTAAAATTTGTTGGCTATTGTAAGATGAATTGAAAGGGATGCATCAACCTAATAGCATTAATATTCCCTCAGTGGCTTTACAATTAGAAATGTTTTCATCTCTGAATCGCGTATATAATGACAGACATTGTTCATGTAATCATTTCATCCCACTAACAAACTTTCAATAATTAAGAATATGTTCACACATACACTGTTATATTTTTAAACATTTTTAAAATAATTTTTTTTTTTTTAATTACTTCCACACCAGCAAGTTTAAAAAAGAAAATGATGTCCACCCGGAAAGGCAAAGATACGCTGTAAACCTGTAAAGAGCATGCCAAGCCAGCAGCCGGCGATATAATCCTAACCTTTAAAGCCATTTTGGCCAATCAGAAGCCTCACTACTGGTTCTGAAATGTTGTCAGTGACCTTCATAGTGCACTCTGAACTGCTGATCTGCTTGTCGTCATAGTTGCATAGTAACTGTATTTAAACATGTAAAAAGTCCCGTTAGCAAGGTTAAAACCAACACAGTTTTGCCTTTGTCCTCCATTGCGCAAACATGTAAACCAAAGATCTTAAAAAAATCGCCCCCCGCTTTATAAAATCGAATGTGGAAGTAAAGTAAGTCTGATGTAAACAGTTAACAGCGCACACATCAAACAAAAGGCAGGCGCACAAGCTGACATTACAAGCCCAAAACTCAGTTTTACCTGTCTACACGTGAGTTTTAAAATATCTTCACCCTGGCAGGAGTTTTGCTAAATCTTCGGTTTTAGTGATCGGATGCACCGTTTACATGAGGATGAGGCTAAATCGCGCAGAATAAGGTTTGTTTATAAAAATAGCAGTGTACGTGTGGACATAGTCTAAGATTAATGTCTTATAGGGGATAGGGTCTAGTGTTTTGTGTGTTTCTTTATGAGACCACTAACGCACGTTTGTACGCAAACACCTAGGACACTTCCTGCGAT
The DNA here is from genome assembly GCA_025447795.1 of Speoplatyrhinus poulsoni. NCBI lineage: Eukaryota > Metazoa > Chordata > Actinopteri > Percopsiformes > Amblyopsidae > Speoplatyrhinus > Speoplatyrhinus poulsoni. The sequence continues at coordinate 16,498 of JAOEGT010051964.1, read as the reverse complement.
TGTAAACTGTAGTGCAAGTATCAGAGAGCGGATGAGTGGGTGACTGAACAATGAAAGAATGTGGCCTTTTTCTTCAAACAACTAAAAAGCGCTTTCTCTGCATTCCTTGGTATTTTCTAAAGATTATTCCTGCAAAAAACACCAGAAGAGGTGCAGACAAAAATTGAATAATAAAATAGGTCAGAAACTCAAAAACAGCATAACAATGGCTGCAATAATTAATGGGGAGAAAAATGGTGTACTCTTAAACATTTTACGCACACACACACCCACACACACACACACACACACACACACACACACACCACTTTCCAGATAGACCTGTTCTTGTCACACACCACTCAGGTTTTTCCAGGCATCCTATTGGACAATTCTATTCTTATTATTGCTCAGTCTGAACATGCTTTGTCACTCTTTTTTAGACCGAAGGGAGTGACAATGATGAATTAAATTGATATGGTGTGAATCGACCTTCAAACTCTTACAGTGAGTGAGGTCAAGTCGTGGAATCATGGTGTTGTGGGAAACGGGTGTTCGTTACAGCCTGCTAACATTGATACCAACTGGATAGAGCGTCTACACAAAAGGGCCTGTTGGTGATCAGAGAGCAAGCTCAAACTAGGGAAGTAAAAAATGTAAACCTGTTAAGCACTTTGGCTAATGTGGCCACGTGCAGGGCAGAAGGGTGGTATTTAAAACCCCCACAAGGCATGAAGACAGGGTTGAGGGGCTGGGGCTAGGGGGGGCACCAGCAAAGCAGGACTGGTCTCTCCACCCTATGGCAGCCAGTGCCAGTCTCTTGCCGGCCCTATACTGTCTGAAACACGATCCGCCAGGCCGTGAACAGGGGCATAGAGCAGGGTGTCCCAGGGGATGTGTGCGTCTGTGTGCACACATGCACTTGCTTTGGCTGGTGCTAAGCTGAGCAGGACAACCGGTGGCGTGCACTAAATACTGACCATCCTGAATGCTATTACATATAACAGACATAGGCATAAAGACAGAGTGTGGATATAGTCTCTCTCTGAATTTTTAATCTTCGGGTCATGACACCCCAGACAAATAGACCCCCCCCCCAACCACCCACACACACACACACACACACACACACACACACACACACGAGAGGAAGAGCAGCTGTTCTCATTCTAAATCAGTCGGAGGAGGTGAGCAAATAATTGCTTATGCTTGTTTGTGAGTGTCTGTGTGTGTGTGCGTGTGTGTACACAAGTGTTCAGACAAAGCCAATGCCAAGGCCATCCAAGCAAAGGGGGTGGTGAAGTGGGGGATAAGATACCCCAGGATTTCCAACAGCGTCTATTAAAATATTAATAATTCAGAAGCACCAACAACACTGGGACCTGGGAAGGCACCTTCAGAAACATAGGTGCTGTGAAGAGGATACAAGAGTCCAAAAACATAATCCTTCACGTTACGGAAGGCTGGTCACAGCCTTGTAGCACGCAAAGGGACAAAACTCTATACCTAGCACGGAGGGAGGGGGGACTTTGCATGTTATTCTGAATGATAAACAGTAAACACTGATTCGCCATTTAGTTCTCTACATTCCTGAAATATAAATGCAATTTGCCATCACAACTGGTGCTCGATTCAGGTCTATTCTACACGGTTAGCTTTGAGCAAGTTAATGCACTGAATGTCTGCAGTAGCCTAGTGTGTGTGTGCGCACATACTGTAGCAATCAAATCAGACCTGGCTAGCCGTTCACACTTTCCCAGTCAATAGACTCTTTCTATCATCATTAGCTTGTAAATCACAAATGACGTTGGCGGACCACCCAGGCCATACCTTAATGTTGGCTCTAGGCCAACAACTTGGAGCAGATTAACAGTCTATGAAAAATAAACTGAATTATTGATTGGATCAGCGGGTCACTGTGTGGTCACTGGGGCGATGCTAAGGTATGTTGCTAAGGTACGTATGCATCTCCAAACGCCATATCCCAGCCGTGCTCATTTGGTATGCTTTCAAGATAACACTCTTCAGGTAAGGCCACATACTGTACGTACAGTAGCATTGGAGGAAATTTTACAGTGAGTAATTAGGTGTGGTTTATTGTTCACTAAGACAAGTTAATTAATGGTGAAAAGGCTTGTGTAACAAGATAGACTGGCTCACAAAAGAAGGGCACAGACAAATGTTCACCATAGTAACATCAAGGATGGCATTTGCTGTAGTTGATTTGTCAGAGCAGGACGAGAGTGCAGAAGAAAATACATTTACAGTTGCTCTCTAGAGGGCTACCGTTAAAGCACAAAACCTTGAAAAGTAAAGTTTAGTCATAGGAGCCGAAAACTCACTCCACCATTCAGCTGCACACAAATATCATGAAAATTATCCTTTTATTCAATTTTATACACCATCTGATCTGGAGCCCAAGGCTGGAATTGGGGAGGCCAAGAAATGTTAAACACAGTGATTCTGTCTCTGGACAACATACATACCCCAAGGGCATAAGAACAACCTATGGATATGTTTTAGATGTCTCCCTGCTCCAACACACATGATTCTAATGAACAAAGTTAGAAGTGTGTGTGTTAGAAGCCTGATAATGACCCATTAATGCATTATTCTGAGCAGGGGTCGGGCATCTGCAAGGACATTCATCTCTTCCTATACACGTCTGTTGGTTGCAAGCAAAACAGATTATATCCTGTGCGCATGTTCTGAAAGTAGCAGAAGGTCAACGGAGCGAGTGGCAAATATAATTTGAGAGAGCTAATGTATGCCTCAACTGGGCGGACCTCACCAGTGTGATGCAATGTGCCCTCAAGGTGCCTTGTCCAAGGTTAGGGAAGAGGGCAAGCCAATAGTTGTGGTTTGGCTTTATCCTGCCTCGCTTTCCCTGCTCTCCTCAGCTCAATAACTGTGCTGCAATGGCTGTGTGACGCAGGACGTGGTCAATAGTCTTAAGGGGCAGCAGCGCAGGCAGCGTGAACAGACTTGCATACATGCAAATAGGCACTCCAGGCTGTGTAATGTGGTGATGAAGGGCCCTTGTTGGCACTCTGCCTAATGATACTACTTCAATGCTTACTTCAGCTACACACAAACCCAATAGGGTGACATGCGCGCATCAACACACGATATACTGTACGATATTATCGTTTATAGCGATAAAAATAATACTGACGATAATCGTATCGTGGTGAATGTCCATTATCGTGATAATCATGAATATCCTCACATAAGTATGTGAGGATATTATGTGGATAGTATGTGAATACTTTCAAAAGCTGTCTAGCTCACTTGTACAGTCCAATTGTATTGATTTAATGATTGATTTATTAGCCTGCATTTTTCCAGTCAATCGCCACCACGGCTGAAGGCTCGCTTGCTCACTGTGTTCCCCACATAAAAGATGAATCGGATATGTTGAAAAACTGGTTTCAAAACAAAAAGAATCACACAAAAAAAGATACAGCACATGCGTCATGATAATAATAATAATAATAATAATAATAATAGGCATGCAAAATGGTTAAGAGTAAAAAAGGTGAGCTAGAAGGATGGTCCCGACAGCCGGAGGGGGGGAAGAGCAGCAAATGCTTTGTCTGACGTGTGACAACACACACACATGCTGATATGGAACCTGTACAGAACAGTGGAGCTCAGATTACATACACACACAGATGTAGGTTTCTTTGATTATTGGGGTTATAAAGTAGGGGATTATAAAGATTTTGAGTGTCATCTACTTCATTTCCTGCATTCTGGTGATTTCTTTTGTACATTTTGCATCAATTTAAAAGGAAATATATGAAGGCAAGCCTAGATTATATTATGAATGAATTTTCAAAGTTATCATCACATATGCATGATTTACTTTTCTGTTCGCCTCCTTAAATGTGCAGGTGGCACCTATTAATCAATGATAAATGTATACATATTTTTACACATTTATTAACCCCTGCATCTTAATAGCTCATATAATTTAAAGCTTTTTATAATTTAAAGCTCATATAATTTAAAGCTCAGTTAAAACAACTGTGCTGGCTGCCAGCTCCAAAGACCATGAAAGACACTTTTTGAATTTTATATTTTAGAACAAACAAAATCAGGGCAATAGTCTTTAGTAGTTTTTTACTATACTTATACAGACCTGGAAATGACTCAATTCCAATTTCAATTTCTCTTCCATACTGCTTGTTATAAATTATATGCTCACATAAACTAACATGGCAGCCCCACACAACTATACTTTATATCTGCTCTGTACCAAAAACCTAATATCCTAGTTCAGCCCTGCATGGACAGCAATCGGACTTCGGAAACTCCGGCGACCATTGGGCAGCGCGCAGCTCTGCACAGCTGTGCTGGCCACTACACTACGGTGTAACAAAAAATGTATACATACAAGATATCATGGCACGCTTAAACACAGTGAAATGCCACGATAACTACATTTTGGTGCCAAATGCCCTAAAACATAAGCATAAAGCCTAGCCTAGATAGTAGCCTTAACTAAACATTATCTTAAAATAAAACTATTGACTTACCCTGCCCTGGTGCACGAACAACCAGGACTGATTGTCCTTTGTGTGAATTGTTTAGACTTAAAGGAATAAGGAAAGGTCTGACACTGGACTGGTAGCATTTACATTGATGGTTAAAAACATCTTAATTCACAATACTAGGCCTATTGTTAATGTATTGCGTAGGCCTAAAAGAAAAGGCTTCACACTAATTTCGCTGGAGCGCCTGTTGACTCGTATTTTAACAGCGCACATGCCCATTTTTACCAGCTATCTGGAAAGATAGCCCTGCAGCAGTTTGTAGATTCTGTAGATTAAATAACAATGGCGCTTGATGCCTTTTAATGGAAAGTCGAAGCACGTTTGTGCTCCACTGCATTTCTATATTCTTTTAGATAATTTGACAAGTCACTGGAAGGCTCTCGAGACACACCGAGATCCCCCCCTTCCCCTTCCACCCCCCCAAAAAAAACTCAGTGGATTTGCACGAATCACTGAAGTGGCCTATTTTGGATTGAGTAGCTGTGACACAGGTTAAGGGGTGCACATAAGCTTCCCTACTAACCGTGTATTGTACAGTTATGTGGTAGGAAAAGCCCATGTGTTAAAGGCACACACATAAACAGCACTGACATGGACACCTGCAGACACACACACACACACACACACACACACACACACACACACACAGTGCCAAACAATTAGTCCCACGCCACCAAGTTCTTCCAATAGACACCTCTCACTACTATAGGATGAGTCACAGCCTAATTTACCCAGAGTGCTTCAGGCGAGGCATTCCATGAAGATTGATTCCACCAGACGGACACAATCTCATTTTGTATTATACAGAGATTATACGACCATACAGTAAAAGCCCCTTGGTACGCTTGCATGGTGGTTGGACAACCGACAACCACCATCCTCCAAAGATTCACTAGGTCATTTGTAATAGAATCTCCACCGCTACAGAGACTAATTCTGTTAGCCATCAATTATTCTACACCTCAAGAGGTCTGTGTCCCTCTCGCCTCCACAGGCCAGCATGGATCGCGTTAAGAACCAAGAAGCCAATAGGCTAGGGAACTGATGAAAGATTGAGCAGTAGCCTATAAACGCTTGTATGTAACAGGTGAAATATGTTGACGTCAAAGAAGAGTGTTATCATAGCTTATATTATATTATTTCCTAAATGTTTTTATTTTATTTTATTGTAAAACATTATTTTTCTGTTACCTGTTTCTTACGTTCTCAATTTAAAATTGACAGACAGACAGACAGACAGCAGGGGATCAGCCTTCTTACCCAGGTAGAGCGAGGCATTCTCCTTCTTCACGTTGTCGTCCAGGTAGGTGGGTCCCAGGGTGTAGATGGGCGTGGAGCCCATGCCCACCAGGATCTGGGCGCAGATGAACAGCGCCACATACAGGTCGTGCTCGTTGCCCTCCTGGTCGCGGGGGCACCATCCCGATCCCGATCCGGCGTCCGCCGCTTCTCGCCCGCTGGCGTTGGCGCTCCGACAGAGCCCCTCGCGTTCCGCCGAGGAGTTCACCTCCTGGATCTGGTAGGGCGGGGAGATGAAGTGGGGCAGGGAGAACAGCGCCGCCCCTGCCGCGATGAGGACGCCGCCCACAGCCAGCCAGCGCGGCCTCTGACCCTGGCCGCCGAAGTACGAGATCACCACCACCACCAGCAGGCTGCCGATGTCGAAGCAGCTGACCAGCAGGCCAGACTCAGAGCTGCGGAGGCTGTAGCGCTTCTCGATAGTGGTAATCACGCTACTGAGGTAGCCCGACACCATCAGTGATTGGATGAACGTCAGGTAGCACATGCACAACAGGAAGCAGCGCGAGTCCCTCAGGATACGGCCCGCGTACTTCCTGACCGGGATGCGGACCAGGCGAGCCAATGAGAAGCCCAGCTTCTTACCGCCGTGGCCCGCCGCGGGATGGGAGCTGCTGAGGCCCACTCCGCTAGAGGCCGAAGGGGAAAAGTCCATCCTGGTGGATGGGGAGTCCACCTGGCTTGAGTCGGGGGTTTTGGGCCGGAGAGGGCTGCCCTCATCGGCAGTCGCCGAGGTGTGGCGGGTCTCCACGGTCTCACCTTTCTGTAAGCACAGACCATTCAGGATGGGGAGGCTTCTGGACTTGAAGCAGTTCCCCGGGGTCATGTAGTCGCTCTGGAGCTCCTGGACATCCAGCGTCTCTGACAAGTCGCTCCCCGTATCATCGTTGTCGGACGAGGCCATTCTGCGGCTGGATACAGGAGCTTCAGTTGGTCCCTGGAGGCCTGGCCTGTGTTGACACTTCAGTTGTTGAGAGCACCGTTAGCGAAAGTAACGGCCAGAGCTATTGAGGGCTTGGTGCTGGCACTTGTGCCCTGACTGTGGTTGTGCCCTGACTGTGGACCCAGGAAGTATTACGCATCTTTAACCATCCGCACACTCCCGTTTCCACATTATCGTCTGCAGCAACATACCTTTATCGCAGACCTTCACTCCAGAAGCAACATTAGGGATAAAATAGTGACAACTCACTAGATTAACAAAATAGTGATAGTAAGTGTAGCTGTATTTACGTCATGGGAGGGAGCATCACCTAAGCAGTGCAATCTGTGATGCAATTTGATATGAAAATTCCTATAAGAGGAAAACATAGCCTACCAAATGTTATGCGAGTAATCATTTCTTTTTTAAGACACGATTGTTATCCGGGGCCGGTTACGTTATTTGACTGTGTATATGGCTCTTTGTTGTCAAGCTTAAAGTCTTCAAAGCGTTTTTTCTTCGTCTAGTCCCAGTCAAGCAGCATCCTATAGGAAGAAATTAACAATAGCAAACAATGTAACTAATATTATAATTAAGCTATTGCAACTCATACGCTTTAAAAAAGAAATGGATCCTGGTGAACAATAACGGAAATATTACTGCTTGACACCGCGAGATAAAGCATTGTGCAAAAAGGCTACACAAATATACAACAATAACAGTTTTAAACACGGTCCCTTACGGTACAGCAAATGCTACAGCTGCTCTTTGTCAAACGAATAGCTTACCGTATATAGAGAACAATGAACGTCAACGACCACGTTTTTCTATTAAATCACGATTGACAAAAGGAATTTCATTAAAACAGGATTCATAAACAGACTCGATATGAATGATAGCGATAACAACTTTAAGGATCAACTGAAAGCTAAATACAAAATGTTCGTTTAACTTATTGGAAACGTTAGAAAACAACATAGGAACATCGGGTCAGTATATTGGTATACTCACGCAGGACATAGGGAGGTAGCCGGTGGTTGTCTATGAAGTGGCCACTCAGTGAGCGTGATTCTCTCTCTGCTGGTGGGGGGATACCGAGAAGGGGTAGGCATGCACATACTGGTTTTCACACGTGGAATCGGGATATGTAGTTTTTTATTTCGCTTGGCGATGAACAACAAATAGCATCTACTGTGTTCTCAATGTCGGTGCGCACCGGTGTTCATGTATAATAAATCAAAGTCCACGTGTTTTTGAAATGTTGGTTATTTTGAAGGCTTTAGCCAGTTTAAAATAATTAGCTAGTCTGTTCTCATTCCTAGCAGCTGTCAAGAAGATAGATAGACGATTTTCAACTAGGTCATTGATTTATTTCCTGGATTAGGTGAAACGGTTGATCAATTATCCTCTCCTCCACACTGGTGGATGGTGGTGAACTACCTATGAATATACTGCATAGCCTAGCCCACTGAATGAAAATAACTCTAAGTTTCACTCACTGAAAGCAAACAGTATAAAACCACATTTTCTGTTAGCCTTATATGTAGGCTAATGCAAAATGCCATTAACTTATCGTGGGTATAGTATTAAGACAGTACATACACCTGTTCTGGGTATGGTATCATTCGAAGTATATCCAGCTATATAATACCCATGATGAATATTATTGTTATACAACTTTACAATGTAGTTATTTATTAGACACAAATATTGCTTAAAGGTGGCATAAGCAATGCAGGATAATTTATTTTTAATATTTGAACTCTTCAAAAAAAAAAAAAAGTGCTCCCTTGTCTTAAGAGCTCTGCCCCACATATTGGAAACTAATTGAGAATACGATGAGAGTGTTGTGGTGTAGTCTGCACCATTTTTTTTTTTTTTTTTTTTTACAGAGCCATGGCTGTAGCAACCGCTGCTTTTATTTTAACGTGCACACTAGTGACGAGGAGATATTTGCTTAATTTGGCAAACAGTGAATTATCTTACAATTGTTTACCACATATTTAGGATACTTACAGGTGGGTATTTAGGCTTGGAGTAGACCATCTATATAGACACAGTTTTGCCTCCAGTCACAATAAAATCCCTCAGTTGAGAGGAATGAAATGCACCACACAGACCTGTCTTTTCTCAACTCTTGTCTGGCCCAAAAAAAAAATTCAACCAAGCCCCATTTGTGATCTAATGATTTTTCCTTCAAGCTGAGCAATCTGTTTTAGTTATTACTAGCTGGCTAGTTTTAACTTTATTGGTTATATGGAAAGTAGGAAAGTAAGTCTGAGAAATGTCACACCCAAGGCCAATAAATTACAGGTTAGACAGATTTGAAAATGAGTCCAGACCTCTAGGGGCAATTCAGACAACATTTTTGTAACATATAAAATCTTAGAATTGTGCAATAGTTGCCTTTAAGATATTAGATTATTTGCTAGCAGACCATTTCTGTCATATTTTTACAAGCAGTACAGTCTTGTTAAGTCAGTCCAGTTCTAGGCCATAAGTGTCCTTCATCAATCAGTCCCAAGGATCAATGGAATATATCATGGACTCCCAATACACAGGGAGCTAATAAATAACTGGGTTTACAGTACTGTACATACTGTACTGTAAACTGTTACTGTAAACAAAAGGATTATATTGTTTTTATTGCATATAGGTCTACTTACTGTATTGTACAGTATCAACATTTTGTTATGCTTGCCATGCATGTATTTCAATCAAGCGAAAGGTTTTTAGAAAGAGATTGCATGTCTTCAAACCTGACTTCTAAAATAGACAAAAGCTTCCAGTGGGAGTATTCATATCTCACGATCAGGCGTCTTTTGTAGTATGACAACAATCCTTTTGTAAGTCACACCACACAGTGCTTTGCCAGTGAAAGGGATAGAGAAGTTCCCACCAACTAGATAAAAGGGTTATCCTGGTTAGAGAAGCAACCTTGCTTTAAGGTTAATTAATTCAAGCCTTTTGGCTAAAGTGGTGTAATGGAGTATAGTATTTAGAAGAATTTGGCCTTATGCAAATCAGTGGAACAAAACAAGTCTTTCTCTGGATGAAATAGCTACAGTCAACTTTCCATGTGAACCAACTAGTAGGCCTAATCGAAACAAGCTTGTCTGTTCTGCATTTTCAAAGGGAAAAGCTACAAAGCGTTCCTTCATATTGTATTGTCTCACGCTGTTATTGCCAACAAAAACTGGTATTGCATCTATCATAAAGCAAGTAACATAATTCATTGCTTGCCTTTAGATCAGTATATAGTAAAAACTAGCTTGATTTGCCTAATCAACCCTACTGTATTTACTGTAAAATATTAATATTGACTGAGATAATAATAAAACAAATGTGGTTAAAATTAAATAGAACTGATATAATAGACCCATCATAGTAGGAGTTTTAGTTGGTTCAAGTATTATGGAAGACTATAAAGCAAGGAGTCCGCGCTGGTGTACTGCACAAGAACGCAGCATCTCCAGTTAAACACAAGTTATCTGAAGAAACAATTCAATACTGCCCCCTAGCGCTCAAAAAAGCGCGATGGCGTCGCAGACTACTGTTTGCATGTATTTTCCATAGTGACCAGCAGATGACACTTTATCCACATTTAAAATTAATATGACAGGAAAAGCAACTCGCTCTTTTTCAAAATTTACACCACTATCAAGTAGGCCTGCTGGTTCGTTTCTGGTTTTAACCATAATGTCTCTGTTATAATGAAGGATTCCTGGTTTCCTATGTTATGATAAACTAAATAATTAACTCATATAGTGAACTTATATGTTCCCCCAATTACTTTTTCTAAGTAGAACAAGAATGCACCAATATATTGGAATACACGTTTTGACTATAATATCATTATTTTGTACAATAAGAAAATGGTAAATTTGACTGCATTTATATAGTGCTTATCTACCTTTCCACTCAAAGCTATATAAAGGATTTCCACCCATTCACACACCGATGGTGTGTAAAAGGTCTATATTTCTATTAGTTTCAAAAAACAATCTATGTTGTATGTAATTTGACAGTAGTAGTATAGTGTGATATTGTTGTTTCTGGCCTCTTCTTTCACCTGAAGGGGAAGAGTGATGTCATCCACATCATCTCCCTGTGGCCTTGGGTCAACCCCGTTCCCCTGTCTCCCCCCTGCCTCATCCCACGCGCTTCCTGTCAACCATCACAACTTTATTGACGTTACAGGAATTGCTAATGAAACACTGTCTGGGTCTCCGATCACTGAGTCTGCACAAGCAGCTATTAAAGGCATACAATAACTTACATAACCACTAACCCCACTAAACACACACACACTGTAGCCTTTCCTTGCACATAGCCTTGGCAGTGATGTCCGTCACCTGTCTTACATACGGGAAGATCATATAATGAGACACATTGCATCATGTACATCTGTAACTGGAAGGAGAGCTGCTTCTGGAATAACCAATGAATAGCCACTACAACATAATGCTATAGGATGCATTACATGTGACATTACAATATGTGTCCCCTTATTTCCATTACTTGCTGTAAATAAGTGAGGAAACATTCCAGTCATCTGGTAGAGCTTCATCAGCTAATGGCTAGGCCTATACAACAGCACTCAAATATATATGAGGACTCTATTGCTTGAAAGACAACTACAAGCCATGTGGCCACGTTTTACCTCATTGTGCTTACAAGCAACATACTTTCCTTTTGAATTAGCCAATGACTTTGTGCTTTCTGGGGGGGTGGACTTTACTGCGGAACAATCCCTTAGTTACCCATGTATATATGGTCAGAAGAACTACTCTGCAAATAAGTCCACACATTCAGCTTTAGATAGATACATTATTTTTGTTCCCGTGGGGAAATTGATTTGCTGCAGAAATTCACAAGGCATCATGGACATCACAGAACATCAGAGACAATAGCATATACATGCCACACACCTTACAACAGATTAGACTGGTTTGACCAGACCAGCTGGGCATCCTAAGGAGCTGTCACTGCCCGTTTAAATAGCTACAGTATTAGCTTGTGGGACAAATTAATATTTGGAACAGTTTTTAGTGAATAGAGGGGAACAACACCGTTGCCCAGATGGTAACAATTTTAAAGAAATAGACAAGCCTCTCATCTCCCACAATATGCCTTGTTGATCATTCTGTCATTGTAGATGCACAGCATAGTAGGAAAGGTAATACCCAACAGTTTACTGGCTGTTGTTACTGTTTCCCTGACAGAGTTTTTCTGGGTCTCAGTGGCATTTCCAAACCAGCATATGAAACGTGAAATGCAACATTCGCGAGACCAAGCAACAGGTCCTCTGGCCCTCCAAGGAACGCTGATGCATATGAATAAAGTCAGTAGAGCGGGACACAAGAGTGGTGTAGTAATTGCGTTAAAAAGTGCAAGGGCCTCAAAATAAAGACCTCCCACCCCCCGTATGTGCTGGTGGATACCCCCTCACTGTGCAGAGCAATCCAAGCAGATTGGGCTGCATGCGTATGCTAAAGCACTGACCCCCTCTCCACCCTCACCTCCAAGCAGCCTAGCGGGTAGGCCAGGTCAGCCAATCAGAGCGCACAGTCAGGCTGCTGCATGACAAAGGGCCACTTCCTAATAAATCATGAGGACATTAACAAATATGTACCAGTGCTCTGAAAAGAGCTCAGAAGACCCCTACAGTGTGTGCTGATCCTTAACACTGATATCACCCTGCATCTTTGATTACCAATAACAGCCACACACCTCATGTCAAGGGCCCCACAATGAGGCTGTCATGGATGAACCGACGGAAGAAACTCTACCATAGTAGCTTACTATTAAACATTGTTATTGTGTAAAGAGGTAATATTGTATTGTATTATGTATACTGTTAAAAAAATATTCTAAAAATCTAATTCTACAGAAATTTTTATGAATGATTGAAACAATGAAGAAGAGGTTCTGAAAATACAGTGCACTGTCAATTAGAATGAATTGCAATTTAATTAAAACATAATTTACTGTAATTTACTGTTACTGTTATGAAACTATTGCATCCTAGCAGCCAACACTGTCCACAACAGCATCATGTTGTGGGGTTTAATTTTTCTAGGTTTAAAATGCTACTTATTTTGTTATTTTTTATTTAGTCAAATGTAAGAACATTTCATTTTAAACGATGCCTCTGTTTTTTTAAACATTGTCTTTGAACTTTGGTGGTATATTTATTTAAGTCAATAACTGCTGCAGAAGTGTGTATGTTCTCCCATCAACTGATGTACTACATTCTTTGCCTCTCTGGAGGCTGAGGTGAGAGACCCTGTATTTACTGTAAATAGAATGTTGTTTTAAGCCCTCCCCGGTTCCTCTGAATCAAATGGAAATGGCAAATACCTTCAGGGCTGGGTCCCCAACATTGTGAGGGCTCTGTCCTCTCAATGTTGAAGGGAAGAGAGGGGCGGTGAGGTGGGTGGCTGCTAAATAGTTTATATTCATGGGTCACAATTGCTTCCATATGAATGGCATAATTGCTGTTGAGAGGCTTAAGGTACCTAGAATATGCAGGGTGTTTTAGCAGAGCCTCTAGGCTAAGGTGATCACCATCAGCTACTAAAACAATGCTCCATCCTCCATCTTATGGGACCTTTCCCATTGTGACCCCCCCACCCCTTTCCATCTTGTATGTATGTTATATCTGTGCATAAATCAGGTCTGATCGCTTACCTGATTGCAGGCTATCTGAATAGAACAGCTAAAGAGTGAAATAATGTCTTCCTTTGTTCCTCTGTTTAGCAAAGGAAACTATGTTTCTATTCACCGTTGTTGAGGATTGATGTGGTATTCTCATTTACTATTAACTAATGATCTAATCAAATGTAAATAACAATTGAAAGCTAACTACTGTTAGGGGCTAGTGTCATTTCTTTTTTTATTATTATTTAAATTGTGCAATCCATTTACCAATTTGGTTCCCTTCACTGTGGCAAAACAAATAATATTGGCAAAACAAATATATTCGTGTATATATATATATATATGAGTAGAAATATTAAAAGCCTGTTGTCATAACATTCCTTTAATTAGAAAACCTGTTTGAAGGGAAATCTTGCATCCTAATAATTCCAAACCACCACCCTAGTACCCAGGTTCTCATTAGCGTTCTATATATTGTATTCCTGGCTTTAGGTTTTAGGAAGCTATAGGTCTCTTCTTAACCCCTGAAGAGAGTCCTTCTGGCCAGCTCATCCCACTAATTACCCAGCGGCCATACTGTAAATGGGCCACTCCTGTTAATCAGCCTAAACCAGAAGGACAGAGAGATGGAGGCAGTGAAGAATAGATAGATACATGAAGGGGATGGGTGCATATCAATAGACAGCATCCCCTGCTGTGAGAGACCTGATGCTCTGGGCCTACAAAACACCAAGTCCAACACCCTGGCTAATTTCTAGTCTTTAACTCCTGACAACTTTATGCGTTATTCGCGCTGCCGCTCTGGATTATCTCTGGATGAGGCGGCTATGTCCCCTTTGTGAGAGAAGTTGAGAAGCTGAGCCGCCTATCATTGGGGGCAGCTTCACCTGACTCACCGCTCTCAAGTTGTTTCATTAGAACAAAGGGTGCAGAATAAGGAATAAGTTGTCGGTATTGTTACACTGCATGGATGCCTTGTTATGTGTTGTCATGTGTTGTCATGTGCTGGGAAGGGGGCGTTTTTTAAAAAGTTTTCTATTAGTGTAATATTTTATTCTACGATCTCTAATGTTCTTGTCACCACTGCTGAATGAATAACAGAAACTTTGTCTTTGTTGTTTATTCCATATAACCCGATCGACCCCTCCATGCGCACACACACACACACACGCACGCATGCACGCACGCACGCACGCACGCACACATCACACAGACCCACCCACAATTCAGTAGCAGAGGTGTTGCCACTGTAATTACTAGCTACAATGTCTTTGTCCGGACCATAATCGGGGGGGAACCATTGTTGTGTGCACGTGCCGAGCAAGACCTCCTTCCCGGCCCCCCCCCAAAACCCCTACGAAGAGGCACGCTCTTTTTCACCACATGCCCCGCCCTTACCCCTACACACAAGTGAAGTGTGCTCTACCACAAAGGGACAAGCTATAGAAGCAACCATTAGTCCAGCGGTGGCAAGCCAGGAAGCATGCCGCATAATGGGACAAACTTTTATACGACTCTTTAAAGCAAACATGGGCCATTCCTCTCTTGCCTCAGTGCCCCATAGACCCGCCACTCTCATCTCTGGCTTTTGTTACCAGGAAACAACTGGTCATTCATTTCATGTGTTGGTCACTCATTAATTAGCAAGGCACATTTTTAACCAATGGCGCAGCGAGGGAAGATGGTTTTGGGGACGGATGCGAAATAAAGAGGCTGTGCCTTTATTGAAATCCCATGCTAGTCGTTCAGACTGCCCTGTCAATGATTAGAAAGGGATCAATACCTGGAGAACAATTGCTATGTAAGGAGGGCATGTGTGCGCTGGCACGCCACAATTCATGTTACTCTACAGTGAACTGGCCCACCGTGAAAGGAAGGGTTTGCCTGAGCCTGCACAAGCCAGCTTGTGAATCCGCATAGCTTGTAAGCACACACACACACACACACACACACACACACACACACACACATACGCACGCACTCAGAGTACAATCTCCAGACCCAAAGACAACCTGAGGTCACTCTGGTCAATGCATCATTAATACTGTACAGTATTTGTGACTTGTGCAAACGAGCAAATCACACATTTTCATCACATTCTGAACATAGGCCTCTATTCTTTTCCTGTAGAATCATGTATCATCTTCTCATTCTGTATGAGACATGGGGTTGTGAAGCCCTTCGGAACTGTGTTTAGGTACTTGATGTAATCTCACAGACAGTCACGCATACAGCTGCTGATGTACAGTAAATAGTGTTTCCTGCCTGTTTGCCTGGTGCTGATCCCTACAGAGCTGCCAAGAGAATGGATCAACAGGTCTCCACTCTGCACTGCAGGACCCACATTAATGATCGTCCCTCTGTGTGATAAACCCTCTGTGGTTGTTTCTTATCGATCACGTGATTCGCCTATCAGATCTAAGCTAACAGATCTATCAGGGACTTGTGCCGTAATTGAGTTGCTCCGCATGCATACGTGCATACGTGCATGTGTGTGTGTGTGTGTGTGTGTGTGTGTGTGTGTGCTCCCTGGTGCTGTAGGCGTGCGTGTGTGAGTATTTTCAGGCACATTGTGTATATGCCTAATGTATGCCCTTGAAGGATTACCATCATCCTTTGGGCACATTGTGTTGCCTTTTTGGTGCATTTCACATGTGCAACCCAACTGGGAGGTGAGCTTCCTGTGCTAATTATAAGTTGTAAAGCAGGCTGGGATTGTGGTTGTTGGTTTGAGTCCCACAGGGGAGCCAGTTTTCAGTCTGTCCATTGCAGTGTGTGATTAGGCAATCAATAGAAAGACCCAGGTCACCATCATAGAGCCTTCATTTCTCTACAATGCCGTACTGTAACTGACAATTATTACATACCAATTATTATATAATGTGACGCTATGTGGTGGTGAGGCGAGTGAAAATGAGGAAACAAAACAGCAGAGTCCAGCCAAAACAACGAGCCTTACGGCTCGTCCTTTAATGTAACGGAAACGAACTAAACAACTAATACTAACTCAAAATAAACAGGAGTGCACAGTCACGTACCCGAGTGAAACATGAAACAACAGCATATCCAGGTAACG
>JAOEGT010051953.1:0-19406 GCA_025447795.1 Speoplatyrhinus poulsoni | reverse complement strand
ATAACCATACCTCGACAAGTTGTGGGGATGGGGGGGTGTTATGTGCACGACCCATTTAGGGATGAACAGGTTTTAACAGACACCACAGGAGTCTTAGGTCAGAGTGACACTGACAGATGCCACGTGAGTCCCAGATCCAAGGAAATGTCACTAGACACGACCAGGACCGCTCAACAACTGTAGCGCCTGTCTGAATTAGAGACTTGGCTTCTGCAGCAATAGCCACCGCCATCCATGCATAGTTCGGGACCATGTCAGCACCACCTCGTGACAACACTCCTCCACCGTGGAGATGACAAACACACATCCAATGGCTCTGCACACAGTTCTCTTTCCCAGCTCAGAAACATTGCAATCGACACACTGTCCTTGACCAAGGCAGGAACTTCCCCCAATGACAACTTCTAATGACGCACTTCTAAAAACCTTCTGGAGCCGCACCATCCACGCAGCCACCAGGATCGTGACAGCATCTCCGACCCACCACACTCGGAGAAAAAAAAAGAGAAACAGGGGCCAGAAACACACAAAGACGACACAGAGGAGCCTAATGTATAGCCATTTAGGTAGCCTAATAGCCTGACAAACAAACTGGTGGGATTTCTTGAGAATATCCCAAGTGCTTGCAGCAGCAACATCTACATGAATGCTTATGAGTAGGCTCGTCTATTAGTAGCCTTTACTATCTTTTATTGATAAAGTTCTATTTGTCTAAGCACAGACCAAAACTAATGCTTTGTGGGCCACACACACTTACACACCCGGCTGGCTCAGCTATATGAAAATAAAGACTGCTACCTTCTGACATTTGGTAGGCCTATACAGCTGGTGCACATCCAGCAAGTTCAGAGACAGCTTATCCATTCATCCATTAGACTGTCACTGATGAGATGTTTAAAGCTACACCGTACACACTATACTTCACCCCTATGACACCGTGTCAATTACAAAGGGAACTTTTGCCGGTATATTTTATAATATTTATAACATTAAATCTAATAGGTTTATTATATTATCTTGTGCTTTTTTTTTGTTTTACTTTATATTTAGTTTGCCATGTCTCTGAAGAACAATTATGCAGATTACTAGTACAGCCAAGCATTTCACTAACATTCTGAAAAGTAATTACATGCTTGTAAATGGCCCATTAATTTTGCTGCAAAATACTAAATTATGAACCAGTTTTTGTATTTTATACATATTAGATTTATTATTTACTGAGAAACGACTGAGTTTGTGCCTTATTGTGAAGTGTGAGAAAAGAAGCAATATGCTGCAAATACAATACTTTGAACAAGAAGCCACAATACACCAGGTTATACAGAATGTATTATTGA
This sequence comes from Speoplatyrhinus poulsoni, assembly GCA_025447795.1. Classification (NCBI taxonomy): domain Eukaryota; kingdom Metazoa; phylum Chordata; class Actinopteri; order Percopsiformes; family Amblyopsidae; genus Speoplatyrhinus; species Speoplatyrhinus poulsoni. The sequence goes on along the minus strand of JAOEGT010051953.1, from coordinate 18,069 downwards.
AAATAACAGCTGTGCTATAGTGAATACAGTACAGTTTATCTTCAGATAATAGGGTTGACAATCCTTCCCATGAAAAGAATGTTGTGTGTGTCTGACTCTGTCAAGATGACCATAAACGGACGGTTGAACTTCAAGACAGGAACATGCTGAAGGGACATTAGCATGATACCAACACCTGTAGCAGCTGTAGCAGTTGCTCCAGCTTCATCTACATCCAAAGTGGCCTTGTGCACAACCTGCACAGAATCACAATTGGTATGGTCATTTAAATGGGAAGGCTGGACAAATAGAAGGAAATAATAAAGCTTCCATTCTTTACCTCTGAGACGGCTAGGGGTCCCGTTGATATTCCGCTCAAATTAGCGGATAAACCAAACATGTCTTGCATCCCCATCTCACTCAACACATCCTTAAGGGAGTAAGATGCCTTGATGGAGAACTTAGGGACATGTATTTTGTATTTCCTAAAGAAGAAATATGGATACATCGGTTTTAGGATCTGTCATTCTACGCTATATGCCTGCAGCTGAAATACAGTATTCAGTGTGTTTGTGTCTGTCTAAATGTTAAAAACCTACAACTAAAACAGGCAGCAACTTTTTCCAATGAAGATAGTTTAACAAACCTAGGCTTCATCCATTTAAACCACTTATTGACATGACTCTGGCAAATGGCCTCTTCTACCCCATCCAACATCTTGTCCGGTAACACCAACAGCATGGAGGTGGAGGAGTTGAAAGACAGTTGGAGGACAGATGCATTTATCCCCTGATCACGATAGACATGGAACATGTCTTCCTGATACATCATCTGTACTGGAACCTAGAGGATCACAATATCAACCATAAAACAACTCCCAAGGAATAATACAAGAACACACAGTACTAATAAAGTGTATTGACTGAGGCCGTTGTATGGACTGTAAATGGTTTAATATCAAACCTGGTTCTGTTCATCTACATTGAACATTTCCTCATGTGTGCGATTTGGGTTGAATGGTTTCTTCCACTGCCCTATAGGAAAGTCAACATTTGACAATATTACAGTATAATATGTATACTATCATGTAGATTGTGCAGAGTAGTCAGAAATGTTACCTTTGAAGTATATGTAGCTGATGAGATACATGACTGTGGCTGGGTCCAAGTCTTCAACAAGCTTGTCTATCTTCCCCATGGTCTTGTCATCCACATACTTGTTGATGGTATTGGCACTTTCAGTGGTTTTGGTGAAGTCAACAGTGAAACCATCTGCTAGGTATGACTGCTTCAATGTCTCCATGAACTGAGGCTCTGGTTTGAAGGTGTCATGCACAAACACTGCAGTTCCTGCACTGCGATCTTTATGAGGTGTCGTGAGGAACGATTTGAAGGCACTGTCTACACTGGCCTGCGTCAGTGAGCTGTTGAATTGTAGCCCTCTGAAGATCTGTTGGTGGGTCTCTCCCCGAGCTCCCACGGACAAGGCAGCTAGAGCCGCGCTTATGGAAAATGGTGACAAGAAGATGTTCTTGGCCTGTGAGTCTGGAACCGCTGCTAGCCTCTTGTAAAGGTCAAAGGCAAAGTCTTGGTTGGCTGAGGTCACCATTGAAATGTTTGCCTCAGGTTCATGGTGGTGGTGCCCATGGCCTCCATGGTGCCCATGGCCTCCATGGTGCTTGTGACCATCATGGTGCTTGTGACCATCATGGTGCCCTTGACCTTCATGGTGCCCATGACCTTCATGGTGGTCACCCTTTCCCAGGAAGACCACAGCTGATAAAATCCAGAGACCCAACGCTGCATGCATCATGGAGAACTAAGACAGAAGTACGCATACATGTATCATTAGATTATGCAATACCTCAGCCAATATTTGCTCAAGTCACAGGAATTGCTGACTAGGCAAGTGCACTAAACTGGTTCTCCCCACCGCCATCATGCAAATGATAGGTTACCACAGAGATCATCATGTGAAACATTTCACATGTTTGTATTCTTGTGGGCACTAATATTATCAGTAGTATAATTACTACTATATGATCTGCGGCAGGTTATTTGATGGCAAGAATACAGTACACCTATCAATCTTTATGTACAGTACTGTATGTGTGTTAGAGAGAGAGAGAGAGAGAGTTTATGTACTGTACATTGTGGATTATAGTATTTTAGGCTGCGGTCACACATATGTGAATGAAAAACTGGGCAGGCCTTCTGATTCATAATCAAAGCCTCCTCCATGCCATCCTGCCTCACTAAGAAAACTATGTCCAATCGCAGCCCTGTGGGGTCAACCACACACGCATCCTTGCTGTTGGATGATGCTGTGCTTTTAGGCCCAAGTTCATCAGTGTTGAAGTCTAGATGAAATGAAGATGCGAAATTGCTTCGCCACCGGAAGCAAATGCTTTATTCGCACCTTCGGTCGTATAGAATGGAAGTGAAAGGCGGGCGAATGTTAATTTTGCGCATGTGTGACCACACCATACTGAGTTGACCTGAAAATTCTCAGGACATCATTGTCAAAACAACATTTGTGATGTGCGATTAATCACACAATAAAAAGTACTGTTATTTTAAAATAACAGTAAATACAATATGTAAATCGAATTGCTAACCGATATGAAGTGCTGATGGTTTGATGGTTCTGTTTTTTTTTAAATAACATTTGTTTCATGGAACAAAATACCACATAAAACATGTTGTATTACTGCAAATAATCTATATGTTCTTGCAATAAGAGCACAAAAGAGTAACGTTTATCCATACATGTTTATAACTGTATATTTATGTTTTGTCATTGTTTATAATATTAATCACAAAGAGAAAATATAAAGACTTTTGAATGAAATCACTCACCTTTGGCCAGTTGGAGCTAGTGACTAGTAATCAAAGAAAACCAAAGCATCACGCACAGGGAGAGGTGTGCCCTTTTGAAGGATTGATCAGAGCAACTGAACTTTGATTTATTTGCTATGCAGGTCTCTGTGAAATGTTGTGAACTATGAGGTACATCATAAGGTATTATCAAGTTTAGACGTGTCCAGGTCTAGACTAGGGCACTGCAGAATTTTTATAACTGATTACATTACAACACATGTTGAAATTAAGTAATTTAAACTATAATTATCAGATAAAAAAGTATAGTTATTCAAGTGGGAGTTGAGGTGTGAACTGTACGCACCAGTGAATACATGGAAATATGAATTTCGATCTAATGTGATTGTTGGCTACCTGTCCTTTTCCAGCAGAGCCCATGTGTATCATCCAGGAATGCTGTCAGTCTAATTCCTGTATACAACTCAGCCAAATAAGACTGACACAAGTTGTTTCATGTTTCAACTGCTTTCAGTGTACACAAAGTCAACTGTAATTCTAACAACAACAACAAGAACAAGACAAATAAAAAAAAACTTTATGAAAAAGAGATTGCATCATAAGGAACATACAACTAATTTAGAAATATAAGCCATCACGGTGTAATGTTCATCATCATCATCTGGTATTCTCCTGAGTCTGATGTATGCAGAGCAGCTTCAGCTCACAAATAGTCTGTATAGGCAAGATTTCTGCCACATATATAAACAAATTCATGAAGTATATCAAGAGATATGCATTTCACATCAATTATAATTAGAAGTGATATTTCTGACTGCAACTATGTGTTTGAGCATTGTTTTTATGCAGGATTAATTTAGCTAACACTAATTCTACAAAATCTCAAGTCTAGCTCATGAAGAGGGTCTTGTCAATAAGTCAGGAATCAGCAAGCCCCATATATAACATGTACTGCTCAGGAGCAAGCTCAGCAAGTGGAGGAAGACTGTTGCCAAGTGGTACTGAACCACATTCTGAATATGCACCAACATGACGGTCGACTCTTCCGTGATTTACTGTAACAGATTTTCAAGGCTGTCCTTTTAAATCTGTTAATGGCTTACTTACATTGATTTTGCATGTGTATTTTAGATTAACCTGGAGACACAGCTGAACAAAATGTCTACTACTGACTCATTGTGATGACATAAGGTTATTTTTAATTGCCTCTCACCACCTTAATGTTACCTTTAATGTTGTATTCCATCATTCATATTTATTGAAAGTGCTTTGTTGTAGCATTGTCTGGCGGCAAGACATAGCAGTAGTAAGCCTTCAGTTAGAGAATATAAGCAGTCACAATGTTATCTTTGGTGGTTTTGTGTTTTCTATCTTATCTTTATATGTACAGTATGTGTGAATAACGTTTGTTTTGTTACATGATTGCACTGTTCAGCCACACAGCTGTTCTTCATAAGTTTTTGATTTACCTTGGTACCTAGTAATTTGTAAAATTGTTTATTTACCACCCCCCCCCCCACACACACACACACACACACACACACACACACGTTCTTCACCATCACCAGCACATTTCCCCCAACTCTGTGAGCAATGTTAAACCCATAGAGCCCATAGAGCTATAATTGGTTAAACCCCATGTATTGTTTTATTTTAACAGGCAAGCCTCCATTTTTATTTCTATATAAGCAAACTGTTAGTGTTTCCTGACCTGGTTAAATTGTTTTTAACTGAAATAAATGTGTTATATTTGTGGATACACAAACCTCTGTATACCATCAAACCGTCGCTAAAAAATAGAAATAAAAATTCTTCTGGATCTCTCACCCTGGTGAGAGTTGCATGGTCACATTAAATAGATGGAGCATGAAGTTGGACAAGAATCAAGTAGTCTCGTATAGTATCCAGACTTTAAATTTAAGAATACATTGCATAGCCTATCAGTTTATGAATGACCTTATTTGGAAACTCATGCTTCTCTCCTTAAACTCAGGTGGCCGGTGTTCTGCCCTGTAGACATTGTGTTATGTAATACGTTATGACGAAGAACAGAATGCCAAGTATCATATTAACCTTTATATGATTAATTAACCTTTATATGAACTTAAGGTTCATTTTCATTCTACCTCATTCAGTATGTATTTATGTATTAGTAGTTACTAATAAACGACTGAGTTGTTTGTGTTGTTATTACAGTACATTACCCCAAAAAACAATAAATAAACAAATTAAAATAAACAAGACACAAATACAGTACATCCAGTTTTATAGGCTTTAATGGCCAAAATAACAGCTGTGCTATGTGAGTTTATCTTCAGATAATAGGGTTGACAATCCTTCCCATGAAAAGAATGTTGCGTGTGTCTGACTCTGTCAAGATGACCATAAACGGACGGTTGAACTTCAAGACAGGAACATGCTGAAGGGACATTAGCATGATACCAACACCTGTAGCAGCTGTAGCAGTTGCTCCAGCTTCATCTACATCCAAAGTGGCCTTGTGCACAACCTGCACAGAATCACAATTGGTATGGTCATTTAAATGGGAAGGCTGGACAAATAGAAGGAAATAATAAAGCTTCCATTCTTTACCTCTGAGACGGCTAGGGGTCCCGTTGATATTCCGCTCAAATTAGCGGATAAACCAAACATGTCTTGCATCCCCATCTCACTCAACACATCCTTAAGGGAGTAAGATGCCTTGATGGAGAACTTAGGGACATGTATTTTGTATTTCCTAAAGAAGAAATATGGATACATCGGTTTTAGGATCTGTCATTCTACGCTATATGCCTGCAGCTGAAATACAGTATTCAGTGTGTTTGTGTCTGTCTAAATGTTAAAAACCTACAACTAAAACAGGCAGCAACTTTTTCCAATGAAGATAGTTTAACAAACCTAGGCTTCATCCATTTAAACCACTTATTGACATGACTCTGGCAAATGGCCTCTTCTACCCCATCCAACATCTTGTCCGGTAACACCAACAGCATGGAGGTGGAGGAGTTGAAAGACAGTTGGAGGACAGATGCATTTATCCCCTGATCACGATAGACATGGAACATGTCTTCCTGATACATCATCTGTACTGGAACCTAGAGGATCACAATATCAACCATAAAACAACTCCCAAGGAATAATACAAGAACACACAGTACTAATAAAGTGTATTGACTGAGGCCGTTGTATGGACTGTAAATGGTTTAATATCAAACCTGGTTCTGTTCATCTACATTGAACATTTCCTCATGTGTGCGATTTGGGTTGAATGGTTTCTTCCACTGCCCTATAGGAAAGTCAACATTTGACAATATTACAGTATAATATGTATACTATCATGTAGATTGTGCAGAGTAGTCAGAAATGTTACCTTTGAAGTATATGTAGCTGATGAGATACATGACTGTGGCTGGGTCCAAGTCTTCAACAAGCTTGTCTATCTTCCCCATGGTCTTGTCATCCACATACTTGTTGATGGTATTGGCACTTTCAGTGGTTTTGGTGAAGTCAACAGTGAAACCATCTGCTAGGTATGACTGCTTCAATGTCTCCATGAACTGAGGCTCTGGTTTGAAGGTGTCATGCACAAACACTGCAGTTCCTGCACTGCGATCTTTATGAGGTGTCGTGAGGAACGATTTGAAGGCACTGTCTACACTGGCCTGCGTCAGTGAGCTGTTGAATTGTAGCCCTCTGAAGATCTGTTGGTGGGTCTCTCCCCGAGCTCCCACGGACAAGGCAGCTAGAGCCGCGCTTATGGAAAATGGTGACAAGAAGATGTTCTTGGCCTGTGAGTCTGGAACCGCTGCTAGCCTCTTGTAAAGGTCAAAGGCAAAGTCTTGGTTGGCTGAGGTCACCATTGAAATGTTTTCCTGAGGTTCATGGTGGTGATGGTGGTGGTGGTGGTGCACATGGCCTCCATGGTGGTGGTGCCCATGGCCTCCATGGTGGTGGTGTTTTTTACCATGAGCACCATGATCTTCATGGTGCTCATGACTTTCATGGTGGTCACCCTTTCCCAGGAAGACCACAACTGATAAAATCCAGAGACTCAATGCTACATGCAACATGGAGAACTAAGACAGACCCGCAATAATTGTTAGATTATGCATACCTCAGCAAAGTTATGCCTGTCTCAAGGACTGCTCATGAGGGGAGTGCACTAAACTGGTAGAATATCACATAAACATTTGTGAAAAAGAGGCTTGCTAGCATTCACATTATCAATAGAACTTCTTTGGGATGACCTCATTTAGGGTCTCGTTTAGTGAAAACATCTCTTACCATTCTAAATAATTACACAGACCTGCAGCTACAACCCTGTTGTAGAAATTGGCCGTCCGACCTGGGTATAGGGATGAAAGATTAATGAAACGTTTCTAGAATATTATATAAAAATTCCAAATGAACCCTTTTTGATTGTGTAAGCAGAAACAGAAATTGAAAATGTATTGGCTACCATTTGTGAAGTGTTGCCACCCTCATTTATGGTTTTAGAAAATAACCTTTGATTCATTATAAAATATCCATACAGCAGTGGCACACAGTATTACTGCAGAACATTTAACACATTCATGGTTCTAAACATTTTGTTTTTACAATGCATTGTTAAACATAAATAACAATGAAATTGCTCACCTTTTGCCAGTTGGAGCTAGAAATTAATCAAGAGAATCCACCCAGCACAGAGGGAAGAACACCCTTTTTAAGGATTGATCGGAGCACCTGAACTTTGATGTTTATTTGGTATGTTCTGTCTTTACTTTTGCAAATTTACTTTGTGTATTTGTCCTCTTTCTCTTTAATCATTGCTTATGTTACTAACACAAGAGACACTAGCTGGGTTTACATGGACACTTTTTTGTCTATCGGAATAGAACCTTTACAATTTGCAATTGATGGTTTCCGGTTATCGGGCTGGTGTTTACATGTGGCGTCACAATTTTTCGAAATTGATGGTACACATGCACACATTATCTAGCTCATAATGTAGCCTAACTTGTCCTGCTAGCAAATGGTAAAACCACCTTTTATGCTGTAGGTCGGAGAGTCAGGCTACTTGTGGGACTGGTGGAGAAATGTACAGCTCCAGATGAAGTCACAGAGAAACACGCACACACTGGCTCTGGCTACCTTAAAATGTAATCTATTATTATTAATAGATTACATTACTCATCCTATGGTTATGCAAAATAGTATTTTCACTTCGTCCAGAGTTCAACACAGGTGAACTTTGACTGCTGAAATCACAGCATCAAACAACAAGGACATGTGTGTTGTTGACCCCACAGGGCTGCAATTGGCTATATTTTTCTTAGCAAGGTAGGATGGATTGCTGGGCTAACCTAGAAATATGTCTATCTTCATTGTTTTGTACAATGTTTCTAATGATAATTACAAACCCCTAGACACTTTACGGTCGAAAAACAACACCCGCTCAAGCTATGTCTGACGGTGACCAACCTCATACCACCTACAAACTGTAAAACTGAGCTCCGTGTGTGTCACCTCCTGCACTGCCCACATTCAGCACCACAAGACATTTCACATCAGAAGGCAATGCGGGCCTAAGAGTAAATATTTACTTTTGTATAAAAGTTCTTCTTAGTATTTCACATTGTTGATTTTAAAAAGGTGTCTATCTTAAAAATTAATATAGCAGCAAACAAGTACTATTTACTATGTTAAGGATATAGTGGAATATTGTCTTTAGCTAGCAGGGTGTTTTAATGTAAACCAATATCATCTTTTCAGTTTACCTAGTGCTGACCATGTGTGGGCGGCAACAAGAACTGCGTTCTTGTTTGGCTGAGAAGCTGGTGCTAGTGTGCCATCTAGTGGCAGAAAGTATAGAAGAAAAATACTATTCTACAGAACGAAAGTAATCAAGGCCAGAAAACATTCCCCGATTACACCGCAAAAAAAAAAAAAAAATGGCGGGGACGTGGAGCAGTGGCTCTGTTAAAGTGCCTTTCTCAGACATTGTACAAGAAAGTAAAAATAAAAGTCCAAACTCATGCAGCATCAAAGAGTGGTGTTATTCATGATGGTGACTGACCAGATGAGTCTTGAGGCAGGTCTTGAAGGTGGTTAGGATGTTAGAGCATTGGTTTAATAGAGGAAAGATGTTTCACAGCTTTGGTACAGCTGCAGCAGCAGAAAATATGTGGTCATGAGGAGGTCAGTGTCAGATGATCGCAGATCATGTGCAGGGGTGTAGAGGTGGAGTAGATATTATGTATAGGAGCCACGTCATGGAGTGCTCTATAGGTGAAGAGGAGGACCTTGAAGGAGATTATATGTTTTATCGTAAGCCAATGGAGTTCTTCCAGGCTGGGGTGATATGCTGCCAGGGTTTAGTGCGGTGAGGATCCTGGCAGCTGATATTTAAACCTTATTTAAACCTCATCAAGCTTTTTTACAGTATATGTATAAAGGCACATAAGCATGTGCAACACATTTGTGTTGTGATAACTTCTGGGTTTCACAGGTTAGTGAAAAGCCTTGAGAAGCCTAAACGATTTACATTACCAGTTAAAATATCCAATTATATACAATAGGCCATGGAGAAGCATTGGTGGATTGTTACATTAATAATAATCCATAAGCCATAACTAAGTCAGATAAATACATTTTCTTATAGGGTTTTAAGATTGAAATTGTCTGTATATTTATAATGTGGTTGTTATCAGAGGAATAATACTGCCTGCCTAATCAATTTATATATGAATGCATATTCAATAAGCATTAATTTGCTCTGGTGTAACAATCCATCATTACTGAATATATGCCCATTTGTGACATTTTAACACATTCCTATGCTAAGATCCATTCAGCAATCTGAAATACATTGCCCTTCTCAGAAAAATATTCCTGATTAGACATGTTCAGTGATGAGTGCCATAAAGTTGTCCTTCCAATTTGATGAGCTGTCTCAGGAAACCTCTGTTAGGTATAACACCCCGGTGATCTTTCACAGCACAAATTGCCTCCACAAGGGTTAGGTTCTGTTTCAACATCAGATAGGCCAGAACTAGCGTGGCAGAACGGCTCACTCCTACATGGCAATGCACCAGGACTTTTCCTGCAAAGCAGATGAGACGTTCCAAATCATGCACTGGTACAAGAATAAACCAAGAAGTTAAACTTTAACCTTCTTGATAAACAAATTATGTGGACTCTTAAATCACAACATATAAATAATTGAGCTATAACTAACTGATAATGTGCACAATAATAATTTTCTTCTTACCTCCTTTGCATAGAGCCCCATGAATGAAGTCTGCTGCAGTCTGAAAGTTGACACTCATGTCAAAGTCACAGGAATCATGAGCTTCTATGCCCATGTAGGTGATGTTCATTCTCTCATATATATCTGTCACACATCTGCGTTTACTGTGAGCAGCATTCAAGATGTGGGTGATGCGATGCATAGCAAGATCAGCTTGGTTCTCTGCACCGTGTCTGTGTAAAAATATATATTCAGCCAATGTATCTGGCATTAATATTCTTGAGAATGCTACAGCCACAAATATTGCTGCTAGTGATTTAAAGGTGGAGTCAGTGCTTGTAAGCTAATACACATTTTTGTCAAATTCAGTTCAGTCAATTCAAATATCTCCTCACACATCTGATTGTTCTGTGTGCACGCTGACGTTCCTTCACAGCCCTGGCTCTGTAAATGTGAACATAAACAAAGTGAAGTGGTGCAGGCCGCACCACACAATACTATCACAATGTGTGTTCAGTGTGGACTGTTGAGCCCGTGAGAGACCACCCTATGGCACTGACGGGAGTGGCGTTTTGTTTCGATTGAGTTCAAATATCAACAATCTATATTCAGCACTGTGTATACATTTGCATTTTCTCTGATCTGATTTTAATTTAATATTGCATTAAATTATATTACATACTGTAATATTACATTTGATTCATGATCCGTTCCTCACATTTAAACTTGGGCAACTACGGAAAGGCCGTTTTTGCATATTTTAAATGCTCTAATCTCAAGATCACGTTATCTCAATAACAAAACTTGTTTTTCTATTACGAGAAAACAAAAAGTAGTTCTCTCTTATTACTTATAGCCTAATGTTTGTCAGTTCAGGATGCTCTATCTATGCTCTTATAACTTAAATAACTAGTACTTCTTTATTAAGATTACTGTTCAGATGCTGTCCAACAGTTCCATGCATCCTTACTGTTAGACTACACACATTATGATTGTATAGTCAAAGGAATGTATATCAATAGAAATATCATACCCTTAACTTTACAGTCACTATACCTCAATATTAGATTACACACTAATAATTTGTAATGAATAATTCAGCAACATTTTATTAATCCTACATTTACAAATACACGCAGTACAATATGCCTAACAAGTCTACAAACCTGCTTCTAGCAAATCTTTGCAAATGCTAGTCTCGAAAGCTCCACGATTTGTGTAGGGAGGGAATACATGTCATGGAGCTTGAGAGTTCAGGACGGTCATGCCAGGAGGTAGTGTGCATTATCAGGTTCATTCACAATGGCAGTGTTTAATTAGAGATACATTTTCAATTTGTACACAGAATGGACATTTTTATTTCAATTTCTAGACACAATATGAGTGACAGTACCCCTATATGATATCACATACTGTACATACAGTCTAGCCATGCTTTCTGTCAGACAATCCATGAGTTTATATGAATAGTCAGATACTTACTGGTCTCCAATGTAAAGGCTTGGCCATACTTCGTCAGCATGGCTGATGATGGCTTTGCCAGTAAACAGAAGTTTTTCCAGCTCAAACACAGCTAAACCAGGAGAACTCATGTCAATTTCCACTTTCCGAGAAGGGGGCTCATCATTCCAGGACGCTGGCAGTTTGGATTTGTATGACATTGTTTCCTTCACAAGGTTAAGATTAAGAAGACTAAAAAAGAATATGGAATAAATTCTCAGTTGAGAATCTTGTATAGAGCTTTGTGAAATCGGTTTATTTTTCGTTGCAAACCACTATAATAGAAGTTTGAATTAGCAGAATTTGCTTACCCCAGTGTGTACCAGGAAACGGCAGGCTCATTATGAGTCCCACAAATCTGAGGGAAGGGGTTGCATGCTTTGCATCAAAATAGCGGCCTATTTAAAGATCTGAATGCTAGTTGAGAGGAGACTGAATGTGTCCAGCCATATTCACTTGTCTCAAACAAACACAAAAGGCAATATCCTCAATGAACAATCAAGACAGTGTAATACTAATTTAGTAATTTATGGATAAATAGCTATGGCCTGCGTGATTTTAGAACCTTGTATTCATTCTAATTCCTATAAAACGACAAGTTGGAGATCACATTGTTAGAATTATTATTTAACAAGGTTAGAAATATCCTGACATTATCTCTATGTATCTCACTATCACACAAGATGGAACTATTTCCATCTTGTGTTTGAAACATGTATTACATCTGAAACTTCAAGAACCCGCTGTCCTTGCAATCAAGAACATTTTCATATTTAAAAAAATATATATACACACATTAAGTCAAGTAATGTACACCTGTGCTGTGAAATATCACAGCACAGGAACACACAGACACGACACAAACGTTAGAACAATATGGGCAATGCCAATGAAACCAAACATGAACCATTTATAAATTCCATTCACCCTGTACTGAAACCTTCTGAATTTAATTATTTTGTTAAATTATAATCTGTTCTCTTATAAAAATGATTCCTCTTATTTTTTTTAAATATGTATTATTATTTTTTCTAAAAAAGCGTTAATTTTCACTGTACCGAGTTTAATGACAATAAAAATATTTAATTCTTCATACACAATTTAAAAATTTGATAACTGCAGCACACTCCCAAAAAGTTGGGAGTGTTTACCACCAACATGATCTCTCTTTTACAATAATTAAATGTGTGGGCACCAAAGACACCCATTTGTCAGTAAGTAGAATTGGTCCCCCCCTTCCTCCCTTTTTCCATTATTTAGGTGCACAACTGTGCAAGGCCTTCTTTGCCATATGTTATGGTTCATGATGCACCACATTTTAGTAGATAGGCAAATCTACAGTAGCCCCCCCAACTGCTTATGCCGTCAATGCTATTTGCATGGTCATATACCCAAATATGCAAAAAGTCCACATCTCATTGGCAGCATATGCTGCTCTAACATGTACTGTATGTAGCCTAATCCTTATGTATTAATGGTGCACTCACAGATGTGTAAATTGCCTTTGCCATCAAACCTAAAATATAAATTTACCATTACCATTTACCATGATAGAGGCTGGCGTTAGAACCTGATGCAGTTTAAAGCTTGGGTAGTACTTTTCCTCTTTAGCCTGGAGAAAATTATGGCTGTTTTTTTATTCTAAAACTATTTGCAATATTGACCAAATCATTTGAGATGGACAGTGGAAGTGTGCTTTGTGGTCCGAGAAGCCAACACTGTAAATAGTAAATTTTCAAGCCATCAAGAGGAAAAGCACCAAAACTTGGTCAACACTTGGTCCAAAAGCCAGCATCCGTCATGATAAAGGGATATTTCAATGGCATGGTCTATTTTACACTTATGTGAGTGAAACATTAATTCAGAAAGAGTATAGTATATTATACATTTTGGAGCAAAATCACAATAGCAAGCATGTTTCAAAGAAAAAAACAAATCATGTACAGCAAGCTGAAAACGTGTTTTGGGTTTGAATCAGGCTTAAATATAATGTCAATTATACTCCAGACAGCCCTACTAGTACATAATCCTGATCTGATGAACAAAGTTTATTTTGAATAGAAAACCATGTTTAAAACATTGTATGACATTCTTTCATAACATGTCAGTTTACAAGTAAATATTGATGAAGAAAATATACATACATTTGTCAAAAAAATCTTCCATTTGCCCTCTTGAAAAATGTTCAAAAAAGAAACTAAAAATTTTTTTTTTCAAGCTATTCTAAATCATTGTTTTTGTATATGTGCAAAAAACACTGATTAGAATTAAAAATTGATTGTTTTTCCACATCTAAATATTATTCTTGGGAAGTAAATTCATCCACAAGCTGCAGTAATAAGGACAGCAATATTCATGTTTTTTTATTTATTTTTTTTATGATCAACTACAATTTAGACTGAAAGATGGCACTGATGATGTCAAGACTGTACCACATTCAGTTGATATATTACAACACATGCAGGAGTACACATGGAAAGAAAATCATTGAATCTATTCCTGCGATGACATGGAATACAAAGTTAATATGGGTTACAGATTTTGTACTATGGGGCAATGTGAGAACTTGCAGAATAATGTTATAATAACCCACAATCCTGTAACCGTGCGGATGCCTTGTGAAAGGGAATGCATGCGTTGACCTTGTATTACGGGATAACCCTGATCCTGAGTGACAGCATGAAGATTAACGCAGAGTATCAGAGGTCAGAGTCAACTTTGGAGTGTGGCACTAAGCAAATCATCTTCAAGTGTCCTCCTTTCATTATGTTGATGTAAGCATGGCATCAAAGATTAGACACTCTCTGATGCAAAACATATGTATGAACAACCATAGGTTCACAGCTCGTGCTGTATATAGTCTTACATCGGTAAAAACAGGCTTAATGATTCAGTTTGTATTCGTATGTCCTTGCCAATAAAGGCATCAGGTTTCTGGTATTATATACCTCCCAGGTAACTCTGGCTGAATTCAAACCTTGACTGGCAGAAGAAGATGTGGAACAAAAGACAACAGCAAGACTCGCTGATCCCCAGGAAAAGTCGATTTCAGAAAGCTTTCTTCTCCAGGTGGTCCAGAATGGTCTGGATCTTCTGCACAGCTTCCTTCCGGGCCTGTCTCACAAGCTCCTGGCCCTGGGTCTCTACAGAGTCCAACTCCAACAGCTCCTTGGTCAAGAGTTCCTCCAGATAGCGATAACTCTTGTCTATTTTTTTCCCAACAAACTCATCAACATCCTCTTGGAGCAGTAGCACTCTAGCCATGACCTGCTGGACTTTGTCAAGGCCCAGGTTATCGCCATGGTTAACGCTCATGGGCTGAGGTCCTACCTGGCACAGGGTCTGGCCTGGACCAAGAACCCAGGGCGGGGGGTCACTTTGTGAAGGATTGGGCTCAGTCAGCCCACCGTTTCCTGTTCTATTATACATTTGGGGAGGTGAACTGAATTCTGCAGGCTTTCCATTAGGCAGGTTGGGAGAGGGGGCTGGCCTGGGTTTAGGTCCCACCGGCGTGGCACGTTGCTGGTCCTTTCAGAAAGTTAAGGTTTAGATTCAACTGAAATGTTACACATGACAACACACATTACCACGACAACCATCAACATATTGTGCACTCATAGTACTTGCATAATTTACACCCTGTGTAATACAGAGCAGTCTGTATTTATCAAACCTTTACATAATCTCAGGACACAATTTCACCTGATATTTAAAGGTGTTGCACACACACACACAAATGAGAGAAACTCTTTAGCACATTAGTTACATTAGATCCAGCCATGTAAACACAAATGTGCATCAACCGATTATTTACAATTCAATTGCAAATTGAGAGTACATAACTTTGTGAATTGGATTTCATACGGTCATGTCTTTTACTATTGTACTATTGTACTATTTCACTTTCAGGACAAAAAAACAATAATACCCTTGTATTAATGTTAAAATTAAAATAAAATAAATACACATTAAAAGAAAGATCATCTAACCTCATTAATAATTGAAACATATATACACACACACACACACACACACACACACACACACACACACACGCAAACACAGTGAAGCACACACACTAGGGCTGGCCCGAATACCATTTTTGAGCTTCAGTAGTAATAAATAGCAAATAACCAAATCTTTGTTTGGTGGGGTGGGCGGGGGGCGGCAATGGAAATGAGGCGTCATGAAACCAAATTTGTGTAACCTGTTAAAAGATAGCAGTCAGGACTATATCTGCGGGCTTGTGCACACGACTACATAATGCAGCTTTGTCAGACCAACGTAATTCAAATTTGAGATGATACTGTACGCACCTAAGACTCATATCTATCCACCGATAACAGTACATAATCCACCATTCGGTAATGATCAAAAACATTCGTTACATTGGCAAAGGTCCAGACAATCCAATCCAGTAAAATATTTAGTCCAAACCACGCAAGATTAATAAATTCTGTCTGCACAGACTGCTGTTGCATTAATTTCATATTAGCCTGCATATGTAATCTTCCATATATTCTTAAATTAGCAGGCCTTGTTGGGACATGAAAATAGCCCCTGCAGTCTGAGATTTTGACTGACAATTCAATTGAACCAGTAGGAGCTCTCCTCAGTCTGCAATAGGCAATGGCAGTCCATGTTGAAAGTAGACACTGGCTGTTTCTCAATTCCAAGAACGCTAGGTACGTACTTGTTCTTGAGAGGTACGTTCTTGCCAAGTGTCCTTCTGAGAATGGTATTGCAAGAACGCGAGGACAGCTCTAGATTGAGATGCATATTCTTGGCTATCGTTTTTGGCTATTGCGCTATACCTTGGGCTCAAGGATGACACTGGTACCGGTATTATCAGCGCAAAATTGTATATGCCTTTGAACGCTTGATGTCTGGCGAGGTATCATGGCTGTCCCTGTCACGAAACAGCATTTTGTGACACAATAACAGTAGTATTTCAAAAGGTATAGCTAGTATTGTGCATTTTCTCAACTGCCATTTCCGCTTGTTGATTTGAAATGCATTCAGGGATATTCCGCGAAGAAGTTCACACACAAGTCACCACTGGGTGCATCCTTGGTAAAAAAACGTTAATCGAGAACACTTCTGTGTATTTTATACGTTCTTGGTTAGATGCAAACTTGTGAATTGGAACAGTACTTGGTAGTAAATTATGACATTTCACAAGTCGGCAAGAAGGCAAGAACAGAAAAGAATGCATATTGAGAAACAGCCCATGGTCTCTCGTCTTACAGACCAAGCTAGATTAAATATATTGTGTTGATTTGTGTATAGGCTTAACCATTGAAACATTGGATTTTTTTTACAGAGAAAATACCGAATAAAGGGAAAATACGCATGCAAAAAGCTAAAAATAGAATATTGGAATCTCAAAATTTTAACTTAAATAGCTACACATCAAACTAATATATGTATAATCGAATATTGTGGTCCAGTCCTAAGAGACACATACACACATACTCACAAAGGATAACAAGACTAATCTAAATAGGTTATACCTTTGGTTGGTAGGGTGGAGGAGCACCAGTGCCAGTGCCTGGCCATGCTGGAGGGTGCTGCGGACGGACAGGATTGCCATAGTGGTTTTGGTGAGGATTCTGGCCTGGCTGCCACTGCTGCTGTGAGGGCCCATATACACCAGAGTGTGCCCAGGACTCAGTCTGTGGTCTGGGGTGCATGGATTGGTCTGTGGGGTAAGGAGGGTTTGGAGGCATTCCATGTCCTTCATTATATTGAGGATATGATCCTGGAGAATATCCTGGTCCCTGTAAACAAACAAACATACAAACAAAAAATAAATAGTGCAAGTAAAAATGAAAATGTTCTTATGATCTATGGTGAATTACTGCAGTTGTTTAATAGCCTCATTACCACTCAAACAAGTACTGACACGCTTCTGAGTTCTTTGAGAATGACGGTAGCTCCTGTAGTGGAAAAGAACATACCCCTTGACACTGTGGACCAGGGTACTGATGGTGGTGTTGAGAATGACACTGCCCAGAGCATCCAGCTGCCTGCTCTGCCGGACACCCCTGGTTGTGGTATGGACCTGGTGTAGGTCTCTGGGCCATTTGGTCAGCACAATAGAAGGGATTGGATGGGTGGAAACTACTTGCAGAATACTGAGCCTGTCCTGGGCTGTAGACACCATGGCCACTTGGATATGCTCCAGGCATTGCCTTAGTAGAAGATGTGAGAGTAAAAGGAGGGATATAAATAGAAATGAACTGTGTGTGGGTGCAGTGCATGTATTAACGATTGGGTAAATATTGTTGATATTTGACCTCATAAAAACCAGAACATCTCTCTCCCGTCAATGCCATATGGGAGATGTATATTATTCATTCATAGTTTTTTGGCAGAATTTTGTCTTTGAAAGTAAAGTTAATTGTTTGCAAACTGTTACAGTATCTCACAAAAGTGAGTACACCTTTTCATGTGACAACAATGAAGAAATTACACTTTTCTGCAATGTAAAGTAGTGATTGTACAGCTTGTAGAACAGTG
>JAOEGT010051932.1:0-11016 GCA_025447795.1 Speoplatyrhinus poulsoni | reverse complement strand
CTTGTTACAATGTAGGCTCTTAGCGTACTAGCCTGACACATTTACATGTGTGTCTTGTTACAATGTAGGCTCTTAGCGTACTAGCCTGATACATTTACATGTGTCTTGTTACAATGTAGGCTCTTAGCGTACTAGCCTGACACATTTACATGTGTCTTGTTACAATGTAGGCTCTTAGCGTACTAGCCTGACACATTTACATGCGTCTTGTTACAATGTAGGCTCTTAGCGTACTAGCCTGACACATTTACATGTGTGTCTTGTTACAATATAGGCTCTTAGCGTACTAGCCTGATACATTTACATGTGTGTCTTGTTACAATGTAGGCTCTTGGCGTACTAGCCTGATACATTTACATGTGTACAATGTAGACTTTAATTCATATACAGTGGGCTCCAAAAGTCCATTACCAGTAACAAAACATTATCCTGTTTTCATCATTAATTGAAGCTGAATTAAATTTGAATCTAACTATTTTGTTCTCTAATAAGGTAATTTAGCAGATTATTACAATTGACCAATCCCAAGACCCCTTGCCCCTTTTACCTGTCCAACCTATTTGCTGTAACTAAGTTGGACAAAACAGCATAGTAGGATATAACAGGATAACAGACAGTTGAAGGAGTTTCTGTCTCATTAAAAAAATATATATTAGAGGACAGGCGAAAAGGGGCTGGGCTTGGGATGGGTTATTTAGGTAATTAAGAAGATTTTATCCAAAGTGGCTGTGTATTGTTGTGCTTAGTATTAAGAAGCAGGTATGGTTTAGGAATATGGGCAACCTTTTCAGCTGTTCCGCTGCTTTAACTGCTAAGTAGCCTATACTTTCCCTTTTACAAACAGTATAGTATATTTTAAAGGAATTTAACATTGTATGTTTACTTAGGTTAGAACGTAACTACAGGACTAAATCGTTCAGAATGTCTTGTGTTCAGGTACTGTATGTCATTGGAGTAAATATATATATATATATTTTATTTTTTTTTTTATGGTGAAACCGTTCTTGGTCGAGGACCCTGCTGTATATTTTTGATACAATACTGTTTTGTGTCAAGGTTAGCTACTACAGCACCTAAAGAGTAGAATTTAAATGTACAAAAGTATCTCAGTTCTATGTGCATTATGTCAGGATTGCTAGTCCCCGCACGCGGACCACACTGCTGAATTCACCAATTTGTTGTCCTGTCACACTGTATCTGTAAGCCATCACGTCCAAATCAATCAACACGGAAGTGCCAAACGCTGCAGCTCCTCGAATGGAGTACTTGAGGGAGTCTTTATACAACTCATCAGTTGAAAATATATTTCATACAATAATCCCATTATTATGGATAGCTGGGAGTTACATCTGGAGTCAGCCACTGCCGAGATGGCGTCTGTCAGCGGTTGAGGCTGGTAGTCGGACCCAAAAGCACGACAGCAGGATAGGTGTCAAAAGATCTATTTAAACAAAACAAAACACGACGGGAACAAGCAGCACGGACAGGCAATGAAAAGACGATGAACCAACAAGGACGCGACAAAACAGACAGACTAAACTAGACAAACACAGGACAGGCCATTGGGTAGGGGGAAAACGAGAGGCAGGTGAAACTAATGACCAATCAACACAGGACGGAACAGACCGAGAGTACACAGGGAAACAGACAGACAGACAAAAACAGAACACAAGGCCGGGTAACGGGGGCGGAGCGCGACAGCGACGGCTAGATCCAGCACACTTGAGCTTCAAACATATTGTTCGGAAAACCTATGATTGACATCACCGCGGGTTTGTTTGTTCATACAATCTATGGTTCACACAGGTACGTATGCTCCCCTCACTTCCTATCCAGGTCCGGAAGGATGCAACATCTTCATCTACCACCTGCCGCAGGAGTTCACTGACTCCGAGATGCTGCAGATGTTCTTGCCCTTTGGAAACGTCATCTCCGCGAAGGTCTTCGTCGACCGCGCCACCAACCAGAGCAAATGTTTCGGTGAGTCCTAGCGATGGATACAAAAATCACATCGTCAGCGCAGATGCCGATGTGTTAGCAGGATGGTCTCGCGGGGCAAATTTATCGGCGTCTGCATTCACATTTTGATTTCACGACCGTCAGGTTAAATTCGTCTGGAAATCCTAGGAATCATTGCGAATGTGTCCGAGTAGCAAGTGAACATCCAGCGTCGTGTTGATGGATATACCGGCAAGGTTTAGTTGTGCGGGTGGTTTAGGTGTGCTGACAACGAAAACATCCAGATGTTCCAAATTCAGCATCTAGAATAGACCGCTACTGCAGATTATTTACTTAGGCGCCTAGGCCTTCCATAAAATCATTTCTCCCTATACCCCTCCCTTAAGGCGTATTGAACACTTTTGGGAACATTATGAAGTTATACATTATAAAAAAAAGACACGGTCAAATGACTACTAGCTAGCTGTTCCTTCATTAGTAGGACAGTTACTGTAATCTTGAAACTACACATTGTCGTTTCAGAGCCAGACCACAGGGTCATGCAGGACCACAGTATTCCCAGGCTTTACTTGTGGAAACGTGGTTCTCTTACTACATCTTGCAGCTTGACTCTTTGAGCTGCTGTTCCCCTCCACAGGTTTTGTGAGCTTTGACAACCCGTCCAGTGCCCAGACAGCAATCCAGGCCATGAACGGCTTCCAGATTGGCATGAAGAGGTTGAAGGTCCAACTGAAAAGGCCCAAAGACGCCAATAGGCCCTACTAAACCAGGTGAGTAA
The DNA here is from genome assembly GCA_025447795.1 of Speoplatyrhinus poulsoni. Lineage (NCBI taxonomy): Eukaryota > Metazoa > Chordata > Actinopteri > Percopsiformes > Amblyopsidae > Speoplatyrhinus > Speoplatyrhinus poulsoni. The sequence continues at coordinate 8,279 of JAOEGT010051932.1, read as the reverse complement.
ACTGAGAAGAGGTCAGGGGGGAGGTGTGGGGAAAACATTGATTGACAGGCAGTAGTGTGTGGTAAAGGTATCGTTGCAGGGTTAATGATGTAATCTGGGCTTCGGTGTTTGAACAAAGATCTTGTCTTGCAGCTGTAGCTAAACTAGTCAATAACCAGATTAAGTTGAGTGATGTAATGGTTCATTAAAATCAGACAGCATAGATATCTTTACAACTGAGCTCTCCTTTTTTATGTATTGAAAGGCAGTGTATTAATTAAGTAGATCATAAAATATTTACATTTAACAGTACTGTGATAGGGTTGAAAACAATTACTGTTCATCATAAATCTTTTAATTTACTTTTAATTTGTTTTTGTGCTGTCATGTCATTTTCCTCAACAACAAAAAAAACATCACTCTCAAGACTGTCCTGTCCATACATATATCGTGGAGACTGCGTCGCTATGGCTATCGTTGCCTAGCAACCACTAAAACCTTCCCCCTTCCTCTCACTGAGTTGTAAGTTAATTGGCCTGTGTTGGTTGCTGTGGCGATATTGCCTGTGATGGTTGCCATTAGCAATTTTATTTTGGGCCGTTGCCTTGATTCACCATGCTCAACTGCATGGCGAGTTACCGTGGCGACCATGAACTGTGTTTGGTGCGTTGTGAGTTTCTTCTTATTATTTTGTCCTGGTATTATCCTTGCAAACACTGATCAATAACTGTCACTTTACCTAAGATTTTGTAAGTAATTGATTATCATGACATGCTATTTTTATAGCCCTGTTAAAGCTGCATTGCAAAGTGCAAAATTAGCCTGATAGTAATTTACTAGTCCATCAAATATGGATAAATAAAATAATATTTTTTGATTAATGAATTTTTGCTTTGATTAGTTTTTTATTTTTTGTTATTTGTCATGATGATCATTCTTACATATTCCCATGTCTAGTTGGTTGGTGTGGTAGTTTCGCTGAGTGCAGGTTTTTTTGTTTGGTTGTAATACTACACCAAGTGATTTTGTGCCTGAACTATGTTTGGTTCTGTGAGATTCAAAATGTACTGAACGTGTTCTTGTTAATGGTTGAGAAGATTGTATACTGTTGTGTGTGTGTGTGTGTGTGTGGGTGTGCAACAAAGAGAGTTTTAGTGCATTTATTATTGTGTGAATGTTGTGTTGTAATTACATCTAGGAAAAACATATGTGTTGTCAGAAACAAAGACAATTTCCTGGAAGTTTTGGAAAAACTGTTTGATAACTGCAACAGGCTACTAAGGAACTGCATTCCTCTTTAGGAATTCTGGTTAACATACGGTAGAGCATGAAACAATTAGGATAAACTATGTTTCAAGTAAATCCACCTGGATTGCAGTCTCAAGTTCTCTGTCATTCTATTCTGACGATTGAACTTCTCAAAAAAATAAACAAATTTAGGGAATTACTGTACATTTCAGATATTACTTACTATCAAATGATACCTACCAGAATTCCTATTGCGCATGTCCTGACTTTATTTGCCTGCTAAAATTAGCTGAGGAACTATTTGGTTTGAAGGACGTGCATATTAGCAGCATATCACTTTTGAATTTGCATGGACCAATTTCTCAGAGTGGTCATTGCAAGTAATGTGTATGTGCAGATATTGCTCCACTACTAGAAACAAACATAACCAAACATCGGTGTATTATTTGCATTCTTTCTATTAAAATACAGTTCTTGGCTTTTTCCTCTCCTTATGTCTACAGGCAAACATAAGCGTTCAATCAAGAAACCACTAGGGATGTCCCAAGCCTTTTGGTTGTTTGACCAACACTATAGCACAGGAGCAACACTTCACGGGAAGAAAAATAAAAAAAGACAAAAAAAAAACACTTTCACCTGTATGTGCTTACAACCAACTACTGTACAATATTTACAGCAACAGTATCGGCAACAACATTTACAGTATATCAATGACAACTGCAAAATTGGAAGTGTTGAGTGCTTCATGCCATTCCACAGCTGGATTAATTTATAATATGTACATAGTCTATTGTCGGCAACAAGATCTACATGTTAAGAAAAAGCATATCAACAATGTTATTCTATTGAACAGGGTTCTGCTGTATAGTGTGATTTTGTGGTCTATGGCGTATGACAGAGGTCTGCGTTTGTAATCTGTCCACGAAGGTGAATAGGAGTATTGAAAGGAATCACTGAGAAAAGAAAATAATATTCTGTATCATTACCACTGGTGAAATTGTTATGTAGAGTTAGGTTTATTATTTAAAAGTACATTAATGATGTTGGGAAGAGAAATGGATTTCCTCTCACTGTATATACCTTCGTTTAAAAAGGGAATAAAAAGACTAAAACTTAAAGTATTCTTCTGCCACTACTTTTAGCATTGACATAATAGTCTAGGGAGGGTTGAGAGTTTTTCTATGTTGATTTTTTACGTTTAATTTATTTGGTAATCAATTTGATGTCGGGTGGGTGGGTGTTCCGTGATAATTTTTTTATTTCCGAATATAGAGGATTCCTGTGGTCTTCAAGACAATGGACACACTTATTGAAGAGTTTTTAATTACATAAATGTACTTATAGAAGTAAAAAAAATGTTTGTTTATTTATTCTCTACAGTTGCTGTTTTAAAACATATGTCTTTAAATAAATTAAAGTACAATTTAGAAAATAACTGTGTATGTATTCAATTAATTGCTGCTGTTTGTACTGTTTTTGTTTCCCATTGATTCCAGAACTGAAACCACAGCAATAGTCAGAGCTTTCTGATTCAAAGCTAATTGTATAGGGAAGGGTGGGCCCTTCACATATGCTGATGCTCTATAATATCTCTTTTTCACAGTGACCAGGAAGTGCTACACTTTTTAGGTAGTATGCAATTTTTGCATTATGCCTAATGCATAAACATACAATACAACTAACTTTAAACTGTGGTAAAAGTATATACGGTTTCCAATATGTACATGCTAGACTGGCCTCATTGGTAGCAGGTCCTTACTGAGAAGATACATTAAAGAGTGCCTTTAATCTGTGCTAGTATCCCAAATCAATAGCCTACTGTATATTACATCAATTTTGCTACACACGGGAAAACAGCATGATACACACTTAACCCTAACACTTAAAATGAGTACATTCAGACAATACCTTTTATATTATTATTTTTTAATAACTAGCCAGGCCTAGATACCATTTATTTATAAGATCGGGGGTATACACCATGCTATACACAAACACACAGATCTGGGATTTACCATTGCCAAGGCGTGCGCTGCGTTGAGCCTGCCTGTGACAGGCTTCAGGGCTTGGCCAGATCATCGAGCCAGATGCGCCCAAACACGCCTAGGCGTTCTTTTGCATGCCGTAAAGAGAACGTCAACGTCACTTTAAAACCCCCTACTACTCTCCACCCCCTCCGTTCTCGGCCACCCTACTAACGTTACATTATCTACTGTCCATTGAACAATCCAACTAAACAGTAACAAGCGTAGGTCCATTTTATATAATTTTGATCGAATGGAAAAATGGGGGGCAATTTTCCTGTCTTCTTTGTGTTTCAAATTTACTGAGCATAACTCGCATGAAGAAGAAGCAAACTGGATTGTACGCTAATTTCTACTATCAACAGGTTGGATGGTATATTCTCACCGCATAAAATAAGACGTTGGTGCAGGAGACCTAGGAGAAAAAATACGCTTGAACATCGCCTAGCAAGATAAGCCATCTATCTATTTTAATACAGAGACAAGAGGTATGTTCATGGCATCGTCACCTCGTCATTCGATCGTAACACGAGATCAGTCTAAAATCGCTAGACTGCATGATCTCCGCCAGAGATAAATCCTAGATTTAAGCTAATGCACACCCTTGGCTGCTATTTTTAGCGGGACAGAAGAGCCAATCTCACAACATGACTTTATGTCAAGTTAACTGTAAGTAACTGTATCGACAGTGAATACAATAGACTTATCAGAAGTGGGTTTTGAAAGACTCGCATCAAAGTTAGCCTACACGCCTTCCATTTTCTCTCTCTTGTTTGTTTAGGAACACCGCGATAAGCAAAGGTCGTTACATACACGTATTCGGTCCTCGATACAGTATTTAAAATATCATTTGTTTAAAATAAAAAGCCAAACTGGGCCTATATAGCCTACGCCAAAAATGTGTAGATGCGCAAAAAGTTTACTAAGTTTACCGGAAATGTGTGCAATATTATTAAATTTACTGCGTTTGTTGTGGTGTCTAATAGTCATTTATATTATTCAATATGGTTTATGTGGAAGACTGAATACTGTTCTGAACGATCTTGTTTAAAACATCTCCATCACTCAGAAGCGAGGCGTCTGATTCCGCTATGTCCGGGTCGGAGACACCCAGCTTGCGCCATGCTTGTATACTGCTCGCCACTCCCTAGAATAGTTTACGGCAACAGCGTTGTTTTGAATATTCCATTTGATCAAAGCCAGTTCAAACACCCAGACAGTTCGAACAACCAGACTAGTGGGTGATCTATTGCTGCGTTCTATGCAGCGAAGAATACAAATATAACTGTAAAATGTATTCATTATGCATGCAGTCAAATTATATTCAATACAAATAGAATAGCCTATAACTGTAGGCCTACTCATTGTGTGACACTAAAAACCAAGGTGCATGAGCTGCTCTATATAATATGCTTACTGTACACTGATAGCTGTAGGCTACTTTAGTTTTCAGTTAAGGAGTGTAGGCCTCTATCTATGCACACCTGATACTACATTGGTCTGCTGCAGCTCCAGGCCCCAGAATGAACAACCCTAATAGGCTAATACCCTCCCAAACGGTCTTTGACACACTTTGGACCTGCTCCCATGAAAACAATTGCCAAGATATTCTGCTTGACGCCTGCCTGTGCCCCTTTATTCTCACGCCTGTACTAAACTAGGTCTGTTTAGCATTTAATAGACTTTATCATATTTTAGTGGGTCAGCTGCAGCCCTTAGTGCAGGGTTAGCTAAGCTTAATAATTAACATTTTGCATGAAAACGCTCAGTCTTTTATTTTAAATTACGTTTACATGTAAACAATCATTGGCAGATGTCTTGAGTAATGATAAGAACATTAACATTAGATGCAATTTCTTGGAATCAGTTTTTTTAAATCTGAAAAACCTTACATTTTCTGTTTGCAACGCTGCAGTCTGTAAGTTCTATTCATTGATAATACACTTTCAGTTGGTCAAAGTCCATGCACATCGTACTTGTTAACAGCTTTATCAGGAGACAGGAAAGCAGTTCTATTGAATATTGTACTCATCAAATTGAGTCCAAGAATAGATTTTCCAGGTAGCCTGTCTCCATTTTTGTCTTCTACAGAAATAAATAACAACCAGTTTTTATTTTCTTCCATCCAAGTCAAGATCCAGCAGTATCTCAGTGTAAGTCACTTGAACTACCACTGTGGACCTGCTAGTAATGACAGCAAAACTGATGTCATCTGTTTCCTGGGCTTTCACAGTAGATCACATTTCTTTTAGCTGAAAGCCAAAATCTTCTCTAATGGCAAACTATTATTGCTTGCCTTGTAGATATTCTGTGCATTTTCTGACCAATACTAATACTAATGCATTTAGTATTATAACGTACAAGCTCTTTAAATCTCCATAACCTAAAATTAAACATTTGTCACACCTTTCAGACCGTAGCTTTCTTGCCACATCAAGTCTTCATGTTGCTGTTCCCTTAAATAAGTTGCAACTGTTGTATTCATCTGGCATTGAATCTAATTGTTTCTCAGAAACATTCTTCTCTGACATACTCCTTCACCTCAAAGCTCAGTGGACTCTTTTACTCTTTCCCTTAACAGCTCACCCAGGTGGGAGCACATTGGGTTTCTCGATACCCCTCCTCTTATAGGCACATATAGAGTTGTGTTTCAATCCAAATGAGCTATTAAGCCAGACCATGGTATAAGATGTAATATGCTATTAAATACAATGTGTTGTGATGAGTCTTCCCTCAAACATGAAAGAGGTACATACATCTATCAGGTTAGGTTAAAACAACACAACTGAGTGCCTAACAAAGGGACAACACAAAGACATGTAAAAAGTACTGGTGGATAAACACCAAATTAGATTCATGCAATATAGTTGCTGGACCCGTTGGACTAGTGCGTGTGTGTTTAGTTTGAGTGTAGGATAGAGGATAGGAAGACCTGGGATATCATGGAATACCATGGTTCTTTCTACACAGACCTAAAACACGGGATTCCATGGTTCCTACACAGCATAATAGGTTATATAAAGTCTTAATTTATATATGCATTCATTTGAAGCAGAGCCATGGAAATAACAGTTACGCCAACGGAAGTTCGAAATTGTCAACGGTCACATGGTTCATGGAGAGGCTAAAATAGTTCCTGGAAGTGCTTGGTGAGCAATTTGAGAGAAGGGGAAAAAAAAACATACACACAAACTACATTTTTGTGGTAATTAGTCGTCAATAAATGCCCCGATTTCCATTTAAAATAAAATGTATAGGGTACTTTTAGTATTTAGGCTAACTTCCGGGAACTATTTTGAAGCTCCACAATCCGCCATTGCTGTGATAAAACGGTCCATTGCTGTGAACGGAGATGACGTGACTCTCTTTACATGGCTCTGATTTGAAGGTCAAAGTCTTCAGATAGGAAGGGTTTTGTTTGCCTCTTCATTAGGTGTTACCAATAATTCCCTGATTATTGCCCCTATGTGAATTCCCTGCTATCTTAAATGCTCCTTAATCACCAGCTGGACATCTCAACCTCTGCTCCCTCCCTCCATTCTCTCTGTCTCTCAGGATGTTGTCACGGCTCAGTGAGTTGATATGGCAGGACTGGATTTGGTTCCCTCCTGGGCTGGGCTGGGCTGACCTTAAAGACCATGATGACAAGGTCTTTCCCAAAGTATCAGACCTCTGGGCCACCATCCCTATCGCTCTGTGCTTTCTGGTTATCAGACAAATATTTGAGAGGTTTGTCATTAAGTACCGACTGTGTGTCATTATTCCAGTGACATTGGTATTGAACTTTAGTAGCTTGTGTAATGTTCTTACCTCTACATTTCCACACGCCACATCATGTTTGTGATGAAATTAGCTTTGTCGCAATTTCTATTCATCCAATTTTTTGTCTTTTCTTTCATTTTACATTGGGTTTCTTTTTTAGTCTAAAATCGAATATGTCTACAATGCTGGTCAACATGTTTCCAGCTAATATCTTATTTATTTTTTTGTTTTATTTTGGTACGGTCTACTCTACCTCTCGACAGGCTCTGGCTCTTAAACATCCATCCACCAATGCAGGTGGAATATATTACCCAAATAGATTTGGTTTATAAAATATAGAATTAAAACCAATTAATATCTAGTGTCTAATTTGATGTAAGGCAGTTAAATGTGTCCATGTGTGGGGAAAGAGGAAGTTTGCCTGAAATCAGTTAGCAGTTAGTTTCTTTACACAAGTTACATCAGGCAAGTGTAGCTATAAGACACATACGGTAATTGGTTTATTAGGCTACTGAGCATTTAAGTTGTCTAAAATAAAAATTTTTCACAAAAGCTAAAAAAAAAGTTATTCTAGACAAACCCCAGCCTACTGTATTATAGGAAATGAAAGCCTGTGACCCCAACCTCTTTATTCAAACTGTCACCATTACCTGATACTCATGCCTGTATTGCACAGTCCTCGCAAGTAATTGAAAACTTTTTAAGGATGAGAAACTCCTTTTTGTAAACAATGCATTCATCCACCTATCCTACCTACTTCCCAGGGCGGTAGCCATTCCTCTGGCCTCTCTACTGGGTGTGAGTGACAAACATCGAGTCAGTGCCTCTCCTAACCCTACACTGGAATCCTATTTCTGTAAAACATCAAAGCAGCCCACACAGGTAACTGTGTAGTCCATTCCACATGGCACAACCCTATGGTATGTTAAAGGGGACACTCCTTGTTTGTGTTATTGTACCATCCCCCAAAATCTTCCCCAGCTCATTTTTTATTGTTTGAAACACAATAATACATAACAATGGTTATGGCATCAACCATGTTCAGGAAACAAATCAAGGGGTGTCACTTTGTCATCGGGTATTATATAGTTTAGGCGACAGAAATACCGTTAACAACAACACTGCATAAAATACATATAATTTTCCATATCAGCAAGCAGACTTTGGGACTTTGGGTATCACTCTATCGCAGGGGTGGCTAATCCTGGTCCTGGAGAGCCACAGCCCTGCATGTTTTAGATGTCTCCCTGCTCCAACACACCTGAT
>JAOEGT010051922.1:0-19418 GCA_025447795.1 Speoplatyrhinus poulsoni | reverse complement strand
AACAGGCACTCCAGGGTCCCCTGGGCGTGCGCTGCCTCCAGCCTCGTCAACCACCTGCCCCCCCGGATGGATAATAGAAGGTATCGGTGACCCACCAGGTGATCCGCGAATGGAGGGAATGGAATCGTCCGACTCGGCTCCCTCCAGCGGGTCAAGCAGGTCCAACCCAAGCATGACTCGCAGCGGGCGTGGAAGTCGTAGCCCATGATGTATCAAGTCTGGCAAGACGGGCAGATCCGGATAACATCTCTTCGACGCATGATTCAAAAACTTCTTCAAAAGTGCTGTTCACTAAAACGCTGAAGAAAAATGGGAGCCGATTGTACGGTCTCGTGGCTATTTATACACGAGTGGAGACCGTAGGTGGGGCCCACCTGCTGGTGGGCGTGGACTAAATTCTTTTCAGTGCTGCGCATGCGTGCGAGGGATAAACCCACTAGCGATAGCCTTAAAGGGCGAAGCCTATACAAAGTAGAACAGTAAGAGCTGAGAACACATCTTATTTTTAATAAACAGTTGAACTGAACATTTTTGCCCTGTTTATTTGTTTGTTTGACTTACGCTTTAGAATGTTGGTACAATAAAATGTAGGAAAAAAATAGCTTAATTGTAGTGAACTACTTTTTCCGTGTTACATGTAGCTTAGTTCGCTACATTTCTTTTGGGGTAGCTTAACGTAGAGTAACTGGTAGCTTAGCTCACTACATTTTCAAAGTAGCTTACCCATCGCTGTATATACCATTATATAAATGTCAGCAGGAACACATCATTTAAAATCACTGAACCATCGATATCTAGTCTGCATGAAATGATTGTCTTGCTAGAGATAATATAATTATGTTAAACTATATGAAGGCTCCTTTAATTATGTGAGTTACACAGTTGACATTTCTTTAATTTTAGGCCTTTACTCTAACTGCAAATCTTGAACATGTTACCACATGGCCTTGATCAACTCATGTTTTTACATATTTTCACTAAATGTTTGTAAATATAATATCTAAAGCAAGTACACAAGAACAAGTTGATAACAGTTGACTAACAATTAATCTACTCTAGGTGCAAACAATATTATTGATGAAATATTAGAGAGGAGTAGAAATCCCGCCAATGAATGAAATGGCATCAGGTGATGTCTGACATGTGACTTTGGAACCAACCATTGTGCATTTATAGGGGGTTTGTCGATGGGTAACACGGTTGTCAGATATTATTCACACAAAGACAGACACAAAGTTAATAATGTTTTGTATATTAATAAGTGAAATTGTTTTATAAACCACATTTCTCAAGTTTTTATGATTATTTTGAAGAAATTATGATGAAAATAATATAAAACATGGATTATAGTGTTTATCTGAACAGCAAAACTTGACATCCAGCATATTGGATGACACAAAAACATAAATTTCCAGTAAAGCATAAACATTTTTTGCTAAATAAATTATTAACTAATGACTAATGACAATAACTAATTTTGTTTAAATTCAATTAATGAGAAATGTGTCCTAATATGAAATTGATCATTGCTTGAAGTGACTATTTAGTCAAATTGATAAATACAACCCATGGACATGACATCTATCTCTAATTATAGAATGACCCTAAGTCCCTCCCCCTTTTATAACAAGAAAAAATGTTATCCAAATGAAAATCAGACAGCAGATATAGAAATTATATTAATATACTGGTAGCCTACCTAACGTTTGTTAACTATGTACCGTAGGGTACATTTTCACAGAGAGAAAGATGGCTATATAGGCCTACAATTTAGGATTTCAACGTGCATGTTCGAAAATTAGTTTTTATAAGTGGAGATCACAATTTTTTCCGGGAGGCACATCGAGCACTAGATTTTGGTAAACATTGTAGCCAAATGTGGGCAATGATTTGCGCTGTAAGCCGCCTCTTGTTCTGGGTCTGTCGGTTATCTAGCTTAAGAGGGTACTATGTTACTGCTTAAAAGTGAACAGACATGGAAGACTAGTGGAAAGTTACAGAAAGAAAACAACATGTACTGAGGGGCTTTGCAGGCGAAAATAGTGGAGTCAGCTATCTCTCAAGGTCAGCGTGGTGGCACTGCTTGGTCTCGGTGACGTCGGCTCTGCCTGGCAACTAAGGATGAGAGGCCGTCATCACCCTGGGACTTTATTATGCTTAACAGTTTAGACATCCTTGTAGAGGATTATTTGTGTGTCACACTATTGATTAAGCGTGAACAGTGTAGGAATTACACTGTCTTATGCGTAACAAAGTGCTGTGTCAGCAGGGAGCAGGGAAAGAAAGATAGAAGCACTCTGACGAACAAACTGATCTACTATTATTAATAAAGCTGATTTGTTAAACAAGGACACATTGTATCTTCCTACTTAAACTCTATAAAAGAACACGCAGGAACTGGTGTTAGGAGAACCACCCAAATTCCCACAGAGACAAACCAATTTAGCCCAAAATATACTTTCAAATAATAAATAATAATACTTTTAACCAAGTAGTATTTATGGTGCCGACTAGCGATGGTAGCAACATTTAACCGTTTAACTGACTAATCAAGCACATCACATCACACATACTTCCGAGTTTTCTCGCTGTCAGCGGCCCTAGGGCCCGCGCCTTTTCCGCTCAAGACGGCGGCTTCCCCGGCACTTATTCCCGTCCTCTGCCCCCTGTCCTCATCCCGGTCCCTGTCTTTGTTTTTATCCCAGTCTCAGCCGATCTCCCAGTCTGTGTCCTGGTCTCCGTCCATGCCCTAGTCCTTGATGCAGTTGTGGTGTTCCGGTCCTGGCTCCTGTCTCCATCCCGGCTCCTCTTTCCGTTCCAGTCCACGACCCGGCTCCGCCTTCTGTGTTGTGTGCTCCTGTCTCCAGTCCTGTCTGCTCCTGCTCCACGTCTTAGCGCTGACACAGCTGTTGTGTTCCGAGCTTTAGGCAAAGGCACAGACTACAACAAAATCACATCACGTTTTTTGTATGTTATGTTGGTCTAATTTATGAATAATTTAACTAGGAAACTACTAAAAAGAAAGCTAGTTATTAGATTAGATTGTCTGGTCAGAAAATTATAAAAGGAATAATCTGGACATAACTTTTGTTCCCACCACATCACCATTTATCCCACCACTCTGATCTGCACTTGTTCATTACTGTGTCATTGTAAGGTGAACTGATTATCACTGTGCAACGTGAGTCCCAGGGTGCCGAGCTGACCCCAAAATGGGTTCCGGAGTCGGGCCAAAATAAGGCGACCTCCAAAATGAAGTGAAGGGTCCTTAGCCCTTGATTTGTTGGCCTGACACCTGGAACAGGGGAATTGATTATAATGAAACGGGGCTGGTCTTTTGTACATGTACAACAAATTGGTTCACTCACTTGGGCCACTGTGCAAAACTCCTGGGGTGGAATCCTCCACACAGTGATGCCAGACTACCCCCACACTGGCTTCTCTTACTCTTGGGGGCCCTTTTAATGAGCCTCATTTGTGATGTGAACACCAGAGATTAATGGTAATTACCTTGTCTTTAAACAAACATTAATGTGCAAACCTTGAACTAATTAATCTCATCTGCCTTAATTAAGAATGTTCTGTATATGGACTCTCATGGTGATGACACGTGTACATTTATACAGAAGGACTATTAGAATATGGAAAAGTAACTATCTAGGCCAAAGTAATCTGTAAAAAAAAATGTACTTCTAATCATGTTTTATTTTTTTTATTTTTTATTATTGTGTCAACATTCTATGGACAACATTGACATATATAACTTTGTCTGTGTTCCGTTTAGTGAATTAGTTTTTAATGGTTTCACATTTTAACTTTGCAATTCACAGCAGGTTCATATATTTTTAGTGGTACTTTTAATTCTTCTTTGTCTGTATATGATAATACTACAATTGTAATATAATTATAATAAATACATAAAAACTATTATATTTACTATTGTTTGCTTGATGTTGGTGACATTTGTTACGCACGCCTCCCGGAGGAGTATGCTTGTAACACCCTGCTGCACATGAACCCCCATGGACTGGGGCAGAGGAATGACTGTTATGGTGCGAGGAAGGAGACCAACACAGGAGCACCGTTCAACAAAGTTTATTGACGGTATTAGTGGGAGAAAAAGGGGCTGGGCGGAACCAAAGTAAAGAAAGCAAATGCAAAACCAACCTCTAACCCTATCTTACCTGCCAAAAGATCTCTTCCCTGACTAGCACCACTAGTGCCGGTGCTCTACCCAAAATACGGGGTGGCCCGCCCAGATCTTACCTAGTGTATATAAACAGAGCGTATGGCTATGGGTGGTGTATGCCCCAGGTCCTCTTGCCGGAAGCTCATAGGCTTCCCCCTTTCTCCCCCCTGGAAAACAAAGTGACAAATGTTTACAGACAACAAATGACAGAATGTACAGCGGCCTGCTCACATCAGCCACACCACCGGACAAACACACAACCAATACAGATAACAACAATATCAACAAACATCACCTTCAAATACACACACTCTATATCACTATATCACACAATATCACCTTCAAATACACACGTTCTATATCTCTATATCACACAATATCACCTTCAAATACCCACACACACCACTCTAGAGACCACAAACAGCCCTCCCGCAAGAGCTAAACCATTGCAGCTTATATGCAGGCTGCACCAGCTGCAACCACTGACGAGCAGACAGCAATCAGCTCCAGGCTCCACCCATCAGCTGCAACCAGCAATCTGGAACCATACCTGCAGCAGAGGGAAAGAAAAAGAACACACCCAAACGAACACAGCGCCACCCACAGCGTGGGGGACGTAACACATTTTATAAAATCCTTCCACCTAATTCTATGCATGTTATTGATTCATTCAATGGAATTCAGGTAATAATGGCAAAGGAGATAACACAGGAAGAGGATGCCAGACAGAGCGAGAGGCAGGCAAATAATCAGGGAAGGAAACTACTTAGCTGATGCAGGGTGGTATGAAGTAAGCCATAGAACTGACCTGAGAAGTTTTTATTACATGAATTAACATGATATCTACATGTTCTCTTTTGCTTTGAGTAGTACATCTCCCGGGGATTTCAGAGTGGTACTCTTTATGGATATGATGTTTTAGCTTCATATATTCTCAAATCTGAATTGCAAAGAATTCCCCACATTAGGCAAATTCACCCTAGGATATTTTCCATCAAGGTAAAATACCTACCTTGAGTTGTCACCACATATGAGAGTGTGAACAAAACTATTTAAATTCAAAATAAAAAATTGTGAAAAAGCAGGTTTGGAGATTGTATTTGGCTGATTCTACAGAATATGTCAGGGTCCGCCGCCGCTGCCCTGTCAGAATTGATACCCTGACAGATAAGGTTTATATTCAGGGTTGTAATATACAGTATATACTGTATATAATTTTTTTTATCTTATTTTTGCTAAACCTTTACCTTGTATATTACACAATATGCATAACAAAAAAATGTGCAGTACATTTTCTTGTAGTATTTTTTTAAATTTTGAGAATGTAGTTCCTCTCTTCAAATGTGTTACTACTGAAACGTTTAAAATGTTAGATAAAAATAGTCACTTAAGTACATTTTGCTTTCATTCTTTAATAAGAATTATTTTACATGTATTTACAACAATGTCAATATTACTTTACTATTATTCAATTTTGTATATAAAGACTGGCTGTCTCAGGGATAGATGGGATCGTCCAGACGTTGGGATCTGCATGTATGACTGTAGTATATGTGCTATATGTGTTTGTGTTTCCTGTGTGTAAGGTGAATGTAATAATTTACATTATTCAGTTGTCTTCTAACTTCAAGCTTGTAAAGTTGTTTGTGCATAATTACTATGCTGGATATCCCAGCATTATATATATATCTACGTAGGTCTCAGATAGCTTTGCATTCCTAGTCAGTAAGATTGCTGCATCTTTTCCGACTATGTGTAAGGTGAGTAAAACCTTTATTATTATCTTGAATTAGCTTCTGTATTGGTTTGCTAATCTAGTGAATTTCAGGTTCCGATCTAGATGAAGGTAAACACTGTGTTGATTGTTTAACTTCAAAGTAATCTAACAATTTCAGGCGCATATTAAAATCATGCACATCCCTTCTGAGGTCCTCCATGTTATCCGCCTGTGGAGATGGAATGAGTTGGGTTTTCTGGCCCAATGGGTTTTCTCAGAAGGGTGGCTGGCGTCTCTGAACGCAGGGTTATTTCAGTTTTTGTGGGTTTGTAAGTACTCCAGGTACCCAAATGTAACAAGGAAAAATATAGTTTTGTAAAATATGTCCAATTTATAGCTGAATTGGATAATGTGGCCTATTGACAGCATCTGGTGGTGATAAAATGCATCTGCACTATATGTCTATGTTTTTCAGCTTTCTTATTAATTTCCCCACTATAGTTGGAGTTGCAGAGTCATTTCACTGTAGCTTAGTCAATGGTATGAAAGGCACAAAGCAGAACTATTTATTTATTACGGTAGGTATAAAAATGCTAATAACAAGCTAGTTAAAATAAAAAGCGAATCCAAGGGGTTAAATGTCAAGCTTGGGATATCACTTGGGCTTGGAAAGAATAATTACGATACTAAGGGGACAGTTTATATTTTACAATAAAAGAGTTACACTGAAATCAGTTCAGAGTAAGGGAAAAAATATGATGATATGATCTTATTTCATTGTACCTACCTGCTGCCACCACATGTTGAGCAAGCTAAATGCATAATATACTGTAGAATGCATATACAGTAGATTGCTCCTTTCACATGTACATCTCACCTCTTATGACAAATGAAAATGAAAAAGAAAAAAATGTGGGATAATACATCACACTAATGGGTAGTCTGTGCAGAACACAGACACACAGAACTACTCTGCTGCCATATTCTATGTGGCAGATGACAATGATGATGCAGAAAATGTTCAGGCACAAATTAAGTTAAATGGAACATGAGTCACATGGTTCCATTACTGTGGTCTGAAACTAAGTTAGTTTCAACTTGAATATGAAATCTGATATTAACCCTATGTGCAACCATGTTATCTCAGAATATCTCTCTCTCTGTCAATAAATACATATTTAATGTATTGACAGTGTAATGGCTTTTGAAACATTATAAAACGTTGTTGAAATGTCATACTATACTTTGAAGTTACTCTTGAAGATGCATCAAGACCAATTGTCACAAGCCATCACTAGCAATCCTGTAGGAAGCTGAACAGCGTCCAACTGATTTAGCTTATATGTACCCAGTCAGCAGATATAAGATGACAGTGTACAATAAACTGCCCTAAGTAGTGACACTGGCTCACAATTACTGTAGATGTCATTGTTACGCCAGGGCCTTTCCTAAACCGCTGACATTACATTATGAAACGCGAAAGCCTTGCTCATGGCTTTTGCTGTTACTATTTCTGCTTTCTTAATTTGTATTGTACGTATAGTGTCTGTACATCTGTTTCTCTGTCTGTCTGCCTGCCTATCGATCTATTGGGGCAGGTGTATAATGTGCAATAATTGGCAGCTTAGAGTAAACGCGAGCTGCCTGCGGTTCTCGGTAAACAACATTAACTTCAACAAATCTCTCTTTTGCACTATTTGCCCCCCCTTCAGCCCCCTCCCCCCTCCTCTTCTGTCGGTTTGACTTTGATCCAGCATGTATGTTGACCTTGGCTGTGTGATTATTACGAGGGTGGTGGTGGGGGCTTGGCTGCAGCCGGCAGAGGGCGATTTATTAGGTCATTATTTGCTGAGGCTTATTAGTCATGGTGCTAATGAGATTTATGCTGCCTTGGCGTTCTCCCATAATCCTATCTGCCACCTGCAGAGTCAAACGCAATATATTAGCTCATATGATGATATGACGACTTCTATAATGCGTATTGAAGAAAAAGTTTGTTTCAATACACGTGCCTGGGCCATCACGTTGTGATGATACAGCCACAGGAGTTTTCAATTAGACAGAATACTGCAATAAATAAATGTCAATAAAAAGAATGTTTCACCTTTAAAGGTATTACAGATTGTTGAAAGTGATGCTTAAAAGTGATGACAAAAAAAAGAACACTGGTATCTTATTGCATTCATTGGATCTTTATTTCATGTTTCTATGTCTACAACAATCACATGCATGCTATAGGCCTTATAGTCAATGGGTTTCGCCTTTGAGAAATCCATCAAGCTGATTTCCAAAAGTGGAGACATTGATTTCCAAAATACCAATGTATTATACTGTAGATCAGGTCATTGGATGATCTTAAGCCATAAAGGCTACTTATTACGACCATGATGACATTATTATTTTCTGCAGAGACATGACATTGTCACAAAATCTCAATCAAATTTCTTTTCATTGTGGACTATAGACCAGATCTGTATAGCCTAATATTTTTTTTCTCAATATTTTACACCCTGAAATTGTGTAAAAACATGATGGTTAAGGGCAGTAATGTTTAAATTTAATTTAATTTTCATTTAAATTCAAAATGTAATGTTCAGTCAATCACTGTGTCAAGTTAACAGTCTATGGATGATATATTGTGTTTACAAGGTGCAAGAAAAGTATATCCCTTGCAAGAAGATATTTACAATACAACAACAAAAGGTTAACAATAAAATGACAATACTGTAGTTGCAGTCTTTAAGACTACTGGCTCTTTTGTATTTGTATTCTCTTTCATATTTGAGGTTAATCCTGCAGTTTGAAGTTAGCTGTGAAATAAGGTGACTGATTTAAAAATAGCCTATTGTTATGGACAGTTGCCAGGAGGGACACAAGATGACAGTACTTCTGCAGGGATCGGCATTTTCATTTTGTCACCCTAAAAGCATACATTTCCCTTCCACTAATAGCCTATTTAGTAGTAGCCTAATTTAGCCTAATTTAGACAGCCACGTTAGCCAGTCTCGGGTCAGAGTCCTGCTCGTAGCGATAATGGTAGACCTCCATCTGGTCTCTGCACGCCTCTCTGAGGTTGTTGAGCCAACGTTTGATGCCTTCCCTATTCAGATACAGCACCATGAGAAACACCACGCCGATCAGAGCCAGAACCAAACACAGGAACACGTAGGAAACCGCTTCCAGATTCTCAGTCGTACAATCTACGACCTCAGCTTTTAGCTTCTCCAGAAGAGGCCCCCTCCTCGACACGGGCTCGCTGCACTCAAGGCGCCCCGCATCCTGACATTGGGAGGAGTTTTTGAGCCAGTAATAGAAATCCTGCATTTCGCAGTTGCACTGAAACGGGTTCAGCGCCAGAAAGAAGCGTGTGCGCTCTTGCAGATTAAAATGTGAAACGTTCTCCTTGCCTATGTTCTCTATTGAATTATTTGTCAGCACTAATGTGTGGAGATTACACATATCAAGTATCAACGTAGGTATTGACTTCAGACGGTTTCCTGCTAACTCCAGTCTGTGAAGGTTGCGTAAACTTTCGGTGTTGAGCGCATGATACAGTTGGGACGTTTCCTCCATCACGAACGAGTCGTTCATATACAGCGAGCGCAGCTGTAGTAAACCATGGAAAGCTTTCGCTGAAATCGAACTGAGTCGATTGTGGCTTAAATCCAACAAATGCAGGCGAGGAAGCCCGAGGAAGGCGTAAGGCTCGATAGTCTGTATTCCGTTATATGTCAGAGACAGCGTGACTAGATTCATTTTAGTGTTATTGGATGTGAACGCGCCCCTCGGCAAAGTTGATATGTTGTTTCCCCTGAGGATCAGCGTGGATGCCCAGTCAGGTATGCCATCGGGTACCTCGGTGTCATTCCCATCACGACAGGTCACCGTGCCCGAGTCTCGAGCACAGCTGCAAGACGAGGGGCAGAAATCATCAGCGCTGACAGCCGACAACAATAAACAGACAACCGCCGCTACACACACACGTCGTTGGTTGAAAATATAAAAAAAACACCTGTAACTGTAGAATATCCATTTTCTTCCGCCCATGGTAGGCTACTCTCAGAGCAGGTGTAGTCTATGCTGATCTATGTCGTAGATCCTTAGAGGCATGTAAATAAACCCGCCCAAATCAAGCCGCAGGCGATGTGAACGGAGCATTTAAAATACTCACTAATAATACGCACTGTCCATTATTTGTGGTGACCCGCGGTCCTCTCTCTGGGACGCGGAAGTGTCCTCGCATCGGATATAGCCGGAGGGCAGTCGGCTGTTGCCCCTCGGACTTTCATAGGACAGGCGCGGTGTGTTTCAGTGACTGCTCATTTTTTTCCATGCGCTCCCTTCGGTATTTTTGACGCCTGTCATAAGGCGAGAGAGAGAATGGGAGAGGGGAGAGAGGGAGAAAATGAGATATGAGGTGGACAGAGGGAGAGAGAGGAGATAGAGAAGGATCAAGTGTATGTGTGTGTGTGTGTGTGTGTGTGTCAGAGAGAGAGAGAGAGAGAGAGAGGAGAGAGAGCAGCACGCTCTAGTTTGGTTCTCCATAGTCAAACGAGAACTACAAAATAATTCTGACTGAACAATTCAGATGTGCAAACATTTATGAATTAATTCATACATTAATGTAGCCTATAGGCTTACTTAATGAATGAACCACCATTTTTGGTAAAATAGGACATTCCAAAATAATCTACAGAATCACAATGTTGTATAATTTATCGTTTACCAATATAAACACCTAAATAATGATGCATGGCTCACCTTAGTTAAAAGTGTTCACTGTTGGGTGAAATGTAATTACTTACTGTAAATAATATGAACTGTCTCCATGAGAAATACCCTTAGTGTTCACAAAAAAAGTGGCTATTCATTATGCCTGGACACGTGGAAGACTATTCTGTGAGGATGTGGCACTCTTTTCCAATTCCAAAATCGTCTTATTACAGGCTGGATTTGCAGTCCGTATTATAGTAAATCAATTGCTGTTATTATACAGGGGACAGCCAAGATTGTGTAATGGTAAATTATCTCAATGATCCTTCCAGTGAGGAAACATTCTTCCATGAAGCTAGCCATGTTAACCCTGACCAAACTCTACGTTAAAAGAAGCAGTTGTGAATTTTCTGAAATGGTTCCTTGTCAATAGCATAATTCTTGTACAAACAGTAAGATAAGATTGTACCCTGATACATATTAACTAAGAACAATATTAAAGTGGTAATACAAAATAATACTTAACTTAAATTATACTCAAGTCACACTAAAGAAAGGGCACTATGGGAAAGGGGGTGGGACTTAGTGCAGTCATTACTTTTTAGATTTGCTTTTGAGAGAGAGATATGTTTGCTTGCTCCAATGTATAATTTTCCTAGGTAACTTTCCACAAGTTGAAAACAGCAACCATATTGCAGCGTAGTATCGGAGCTCCATTGATAATGGACACGCTTAACTCAGAATCAACATACTCTGAGTTGACTAAACTAACTCAGTTCAGCTGTTCTGAAACTGAAAACTCTGAGTTTTCCATCTCAGAGTTGGCCAACTCAGAGTTCAGGGTTAGTTCCAAAGTTTGTTAAACCTACTTGCTGAAATAGGGCCCTGCAGAATTCAGTTCTGGGATTGATAATTGTTGTTGTTAGGCTATTTCCAAAAACGATAGCGAAAATAAATAGTAACCAAACCTCAAGCACCCAATATTCAGGACCACAAACAGCTCCAACATATAAGAAATAGAAATTGTCAGTGAGATTTGTGTGTGTTATATCTATGCTGAATGAATTGTATGTGTAGGTGTATAACTATGTTTTATTTGTGTGTGTACAATCAATGTTAGTCAAGTGTGCATGTGCATGTGACTTTCAATTGTAAGTTATACTGTCAAGAGTTGTTTCTGTTTACTATCTTTGTTAGTGTGTATACTATACATCTACTCCATGTATGCTACAATCCATTTTGTGATAGTTTGTGTGTGCGTAGAGACAGTGTTATCTACAGTTTTGTGTTTTGTGTGTGTACTATACAGTATGTTACACTGTGTGTAGGCCTATTCTCTTGTGAGTGTTTATGCGTGTGTGATGATGAGTGTGTAGTAATATCTATGCTGTGTGTGTGTACTGTGTTGTGTCATCATTTGCGTGTACTGAGAGGTATTGACACTGATACAGGCAGTGAAAGACGGTTATTCCCTACAGGATGTGGATACTCATTTCCTGTCTCACATGGTTTGCTTGCTACACTATTATGTAGTACTTACTGTACAAAAGCTTTCAAAGATTATACATTTTTTTTCCCCAGCCAGTTGTGTGTGGTCATTTGTGTTGTCTAATATGTCATTTGCCCAATTATCTTAACTCATGGTGACATTACTTGTGGATTGTAACCAATCATTTTCAACAATGTGTAACTAAGATCCGTTCCCCGTTCCATGGTCCCAAGCCTCCAGTACGTCCACATCATCTGAGTGCTGCACTCTACAAGGTATTGTCACCACCAAGTGTCCCAACAAGGTGTATAGCCAAAACAACATGCCCCGCTACTGTACCTAACACATACAGCAGTCAAGTCAAACTAATGGCCGCAGCCACATATCATGTCTATCATAACTGGCCCGCCGGTATATAAGAGCTGAGCAAACAGCCGATTTCAAGTGGGCCAGAGTTTGTTTGGACTGCACCAGAGTTTGAATGAGTTTGAATGACTTTTCACACCACCTTTTCACACCACCTCAAATCATTTACTAGTTTAGTTATTAAATTAGTCTGAGAAGTCAAGTTGTGTTTATTGAGCTACATAACAATTTCCCCTGGCAGAAAACCTGAATTATTCAAGAAGCATCAATCTCACTCTTGTAGTAACGCACCATTCATCAAAGAGGATGCCCTTCTCACATGCAAACTCCCCAAATTACTTGTTCAAGCCCTTTCCATAGCTCCTAAACCTTTAGGCCTTGGGTACAAGTTCATACGCACTATGTACGTTCGCTTTAACAATATCATAATTTAAGCCTGTCAGTGGCATAACAACCTGCAGGCCTAACCACCGCAGAAAAGTCTGTCCAAGTTATGGAAATAGGATGATATGGGGCCTAGACATCTCTGTCCCCATACTGTGTACATGATTTAAAACATTTAATTTGTTTATGGATTTGCATCATAACAGCTGTCAAGTATGTCAAGTCAAACGTATGATGTCAGAATGTGTGTGTGGGTGTGTGTGTGTGTAACTGTGTAAACTGTTACAACCCGTCAGCTAGAAGTGATAAGAGACAAAGCAGTGTTTGCTTATATGTTGGTGGGCCATGTGTGCAGTTGTGTTTGTGTCAGATAACTAACAATTTAAAGGCTATACACACACTATACACAGGCTATACACACACACACACACACACACTTTTGAGTAAATAGAGTGCTCAATCTCTCTACCACTCACACACACAGGCTCCCTTTACGCTGTGGTTTTGATGTTCCTTGATCAGCCTCACATACAGAGTAGCTAGCCACAAGAAACAATATATTTAGTCTAACTCAGCATTATGAGGGTACTTTATTGATTCCCAAAGGGAAATTCAGAATGCATTGATGTTTTAAAGTTAACTAGCCATGTGTGTGTGTGTGTGTGCGTGTGTGCGCATTACTCTAACACTTGCTGTCAGTGTGGGTCAGTCCACAAGCTTTGGTGTCCTGCTAGTATAATATTTGGATTATAATACCAGAAAGAGAGAGAGACTTACTTCTGGTCCAGTAACCTCGTACAGCACACTATAGTTAATTTTAGAGCGTATAATAACCATTGAACATTTGGTCAGCGGAGGGGATTGCAAACTCTAATTAGTTACAAAAAATAAATCCTTGCTGACACCTAGCAACAGTCACATAGACACAGTGCTGTTATGTGTGTGTGTGTGTGTGTGTGTGTGTGTGTGTGTGTTTACTGGGTGGGGAGGAGCAGTGTTATGTCCTGATAATCTTCACTTTTATTGCTCCATGAGCACCTGCTCTAGAGGAAAATATTGCATAGCTGCATATATTATATATAATTGGACAGTTATTAGAAATCAACCCCTCGAATGTTATGGTCTGACACACCAAAGGCCAACAACAAAGTGATGGTGGAGTGTATTGAAAGTTAACTCCACATACATAGGGTTAAATATAACATAGGCAAGGGGCAGTCTGAGTCTAGTGTGTTTGACTCCCAGATGAAAGGGCCAAATGTGGGATGTTAGCATCCTCTATCTGATTGCACTTAGCTGCAACTGCTGAATAACGGCTGATGTCACACCTAGACACCAGATTAGGAAGAACTAAGTGCAAATACAAAGGCTTTCATTGGTTGGAAGCAGGCCATAGCATTGCATGTAGAATACTGTAGTAGCTCCTACTGTAACCATGACACAGATCTCTCCGAGGGCCGCTGCTATGGAGCGGATATCGAGGCGGGCCGCCCGGGCCAGGGGAGAAGAAGCTCCCTCGCTCTGGAGAATGGGAGAGATAGACGGACACACAGAGTGATGGAGCGTATTGCCCGGCGTCTTCTGGTTGGTTCTGATAAGCGGCTGATGAGCCAAATGGACGTCAACTTGTTTCCCCTGTTATGTGGCGAGGGATAGCGGCTCATGCTCCAATCACATGGGACATCTGGTCAACTCTGCCACAGGGCACGCCGAACCACCGGCGCATGCACATTCTATGGGTGTCTGCTATCTGCTGCCTGTCGAGAGGGGCTGATTTAGCTGTGCCCATACCATGCCCAGGTGCATGCTGGGATTTTGTGACGGTGCCGCCGTCAGCTTGACAGTGAACCTTGTAATTGATTTACCCAAATCACTTGCCTGCTGCTATGTGTGTGTGTGCGTGCATGCGTGTGCACGTGTGTGTGTGTGTGCGTGTGTGTGTGTGTGTGTAGTGACCAGCTTCTCATTAACTTGGCAGTGTAGCTGTCCTGCCATTGCTGTCAGCTCTTGTGTTTAATTAGCACATCCCTTACTGTTCCACTCATGGGCCCCCAAACAACCTCTTCTTTCACTACACATCTTACATGTCATCATAAAAGTACACAAATATTTTCCTAATCTGGAAATCATCTTGCTGCCACAACCTGACATTAACAACCACACATATTAAATGTTCCTTCTTTTTGTATTTTTAAGACAACAATATAACTGTAACCATATTACTGTACGTATATAGACATTATACACATATACTGTACATACAGTATGTACTGTATAAAGTAGACAGACCAAACACATTACACAGCTGAGCCAAAGCCAGCCAGCATGCCAGTATGTGTCACAGAGCAGCGTGGGAGGCCAGGAGTGCTGCTACATAGCAAGTGCATCAAGCACAATCAGATTCTAAACACATACGGTAACTGTAAGGGTGGGGGGTGTAATAAAATGTGCCAGCATCACAAAGCTGAAAACGATTTGAAGACGTAAAGTCCACTCAGGCCAATCAAGCCCATGTGAACAGCTGTACCCATCCGGCTGTTTATTAGTGATGAGCTGTTTAACATTCCTCTCCACAGAGACTTTAGAGGCTAAGCTTCACTGGATGCTAAACCTGTCAACCACGAACGTGACTTGAGTGCATGTGTGCTTGTCGATCATAATCCCTTACTTACTGCACCCAGACACACACACATAACGGGTACCAGGAGACCTAATGCGTGTGTGGTCCATTACACAGCAGGAAGGAACCAGCAGCCTTTTATAGTAATGTGGCGCAAACACGCGCCCACACATCCATCTATGTATCTATTTATCCATACAACTACACGACTGTCTGTCCATGCCTCGATCATCCCATCCATCTGGGAGACGCGCTCCACCACCAGATGAATAAGAAATAAACGGAGGAGAAGAGGGGAGATGTGTGTGTGTGTGGGGTGGGGTTGTGCCATGGTTAGTCCGGTGGAATTCACTCAGGGTGCTGAGGGGATGAGGCTGTAAACAGATCCTGTGGAGCCGGTGTCGCCTGTCTCTCGGACCATCAATTAGTCATTTAGAGTTGTAATGGAGTGAGCCGCTGCCAGACTGACGCCAGCCACTGCACAAAAGACATGCCGGCGCTAGCATTAGCGGCTAGCGCGTTACTCGCGTGCGCAGCGTATGCTTGGCCGGAAGGTAAAGGTATAGCGGGCTGTGTGGACGGGCCGACCCTGTGTCATAACAGCTCAGGTACACGCATGAAAGCGCATGCAAACACACACACACAAGATAATCACTCTTGTGGCTCCTGCCATTTAGGGTCACAGATTATTGTATAAACCCTACTTCACAAAAATAGGATAATTATAAAGGCTTAGTGGATCATTGTTTGTTTTCTTTACTTAGGTAGGACATTTATGTAGGACATTATGAATTTGACCATTAGACAAGGTGCCACTTAATGTAGCCTGTATCATTATATGCATTAGGACATTCACTTATGTTCATATTGTATACAAAGACATTATGTCCCATGCACTTCAACCACGGCTCCTCTCACACTGTGAAAAATGGATCACTGAGTTCTCCTTAAGAACACTGATTGTGTAACAATCAATGGATGTGGACACTGGATATGGTAGTTATTCAAACTGAATTACTCAGCAAGACAAGAACCATTCGTAAACTATGAGCTGTAGAGGGGTCATGACTTTGAGCTAAATGATCATAAAATAAACAACTTTACTACTTTTGCTATTAATACAAATATGAACTATAATACATGCTTTTAAATATGCTCTAGTAATTAGGCCAATGACTGGAAACACCTGGACACATTACAATCTATATGCCTTCATGTTCACCTGTCCATCAATTATATTACAATTGACAATAGACCTCCGCACCACCATCCCTCCTCTTTTGCATTGTCTCTGGATGTGCCCAACACTTAATATTATCTTTGTGATTAAAGACAATTCAATAATTTCATTAAAGGCTACCACCAAAGTCACAGGTTTTTTTAGCTCTCCAAGGAGCTCTGAAGTTCTAACGATCGTGTAACGATCAATTGATATGGAAACACAACCTGCAATGTGGCTATTTGGATTGAATTCCAAAACCAAGCGGAGATCTGATGTTCAGGTGACCTCTATTAGTCCTTGGGGCTGTTATTGAGTGATGATATTTAAACCCATGTGGCAGCCTCACACTCATGGGGAATGGAGCATATCAGTGACACCTCGAAAAGTGAACCAAGCGCCCGAGCCAGGGCTCAGACACTGGCACTGTAGCACTGTAGAGGTTGGCACACCGCCAACCCCTTTAGGAGGGGTTAATCAGTCCCCACAGAAAATGATCCTACTTAACTGGAAATTAGTGGAAAATGTTACGTAAATTAAAAAACAGCTTGTACTTTAATCAACTTCAGAGAAACAACACTCTTGTTGTTGCAAAATGTGGCCTGTCCTTGATATCAAGGCTTTAAGGTATACCTTCCATTCTGATCACGACAGAACTCCTTCAATAAACCTTGATGTTGTCACATCCTCGCAGAATGCCCTGGTGGGTCTAGAAGAGAAGCAGTATTTATGTTTGACAGAGACCTCGGAATAAAAGCGTTCCCTATCCATCATTGACTGGGCTGTTCATCACTGTCCCCCCCACACACACCCACACCCAAGTCAGGGTGAACTGTGTTAGTATCTAGAGCTCTGCAACCCCAATCTGCATGACAATGCAGAGATGGACGACCCGTCAATTCTAAGGCTCTCGCCTCTAGTCTCTTCAATGATTAATGTGTGCGCAGATGCAGAGATGTGTGATCTGAGAACCCAGGGACTAAGTGCGGTGAAAGGCACAAGTTAGCAAGCATTAGCATGCACAAGCTATAGTGTCTGTGAAAAGTCATTAGTATCACCACAAATGACCTACGCCAACATGAGAGTCATCACAGTGCAAAGAGATGCTTCTGAGTTTGAGTTATAGGAAATCCAATGCTCAGATAAATCAAAAATTGGGAAAAACAGTATAATATCTTCATAACTTTTCATGTTTCATTGCTATTAACAATAAAACGGACAAGGGGTTAGGTTATGTCATTATATAATATTATATAATATATATATAATATAATATAATAATATTATATATATAATATTATATAATAATAATTTTATATAATAATAATATTATATAATATTATGTCCTATGTCCTATTTCCTATTCTATACATTGAAAATGTTACTCTCTAAGAGATTCATGACACCAGGATTTCATTGAAACAAATAAATAAGGTCTTCTGAAATGAATATGACAGTTTTCAAAGTGCAGTTGTGTCATTTGTGACAGGGGTTGCCGATACAGTATGTATAAGGTATTATTTTCTACTGCATACAATTTGCCAGTTTTTAGTGCTGTCAGCAGTAAAAAACATATTCTCTTAAATTCACTAAAATCACACTAGGGGTGGTAACTGTCAATTTGGAAGTAACAGTAGGCGTTTAAGCTCCAAATGTCTCCCCTCCCTATTTTTACATGGCGCTGGAAATAGTCCTCCATTACGGGCAAGAATTGAGTGAGACAATGGAAAAAAAGGCATGGATGGATGGACTGGTGAAGGGAGAGAGATTATTTTACATTTATTATGGTGGAGCAAATTAAAAAGAGGAGGTCATTACACTTTATCCGGGGAGGAGAGCGAGGCAGAGATGTCTATTCTTATCTCCCACCCTATGAACCATCCACAAGACAGATGTGCAGTTTTACATGGAACAGTTTTAGAACCCAGAGCTCAACTCTGCCCCAGAACCACTTCATCAACCGTACACAAGACAAGATAACTGGTTCACTGTTATTTAGAGAGGATAATACTGTTCTAAAAATATCTGCCAACCTCCTATTCTGCAGTATATTATTTACTATTGTGCCTCTAGTCTGAGAAAAAGACTGCTGACACCACAGAATATCAAACAAATACAGTAAATTAAAATGTCTTCAGGGCAGCTTCCTCCTAAATGTGCTTTATTGAGTCAGAGCAATGACATCGTAGTTATTGTTTTCCCTGCAGGGGATTAATAATGCTAGCGATATAAAGTGTTATCTAGCAGTATCTTTAGGAAGTGATTGCAGTTACACTGACAAAACCATCCACTGAGATGCTGTTGTAAGAAGTATTGTCAATAACAGGTAGAATAAAATACACAATTAAATAACACAAAGCTGAGATTGAATACCAGATCATTGCATATCTCCATCCATCCATCCATCTTCTCGTAGGGCCGCGGGGGCAGCAGCTTCAGCAAGGGACCCCAAACTTCCCTTTCCTGAGCAACATCAGCAAGCTCTGACTGGGGGATCCCGAGACGTTCCCAGGCCAGTTTGGAGATATAATCTCTCCCGTACCACCTCAACTGGCTCCTTTCGACGCAAAGGAGCAGCGGCTCTACTCCGAGTTCCTCACAAATAGCTGAGCTTCTCACCCTATCTCTAAGGGAGATGCCAGCAACCCTTCTGAGAAAACCCATTTCGGCCACTTGTACCTGTGATCTTGTTCTTTCGGTCATGACCCACCCTTCATGACC
>JAOEGT010051912.1:0-19419 GCA_025447795.1 Speoplatyrhinus poulsoni | reverse complement strand
GCTAAAGTAAAAGTATTTGATATTAACTGGACTGATTTTCTCCTGAATGCTAAAGTAAAAGTACTTGATATTAACTGGACATTTACTTCCTTCCTCCATCGCTTTTGGGTAAGAGGGATATATTGATGATAAAGTGTGCGTGTGTGGGGGCGGGGCCACCTTTCGTCCATGGACAGGGGTGTACTCCTCTGTATTTTGCCACGGTGGTGGGAGGGCAGCAGGTCGGCCCAGTTCATTGTGCTCTGCTTGGGTACTTTCGGGGTGCGGACTGCCTTCTTCTGACCCTGACTCCCTGCTCGGAAATAAAATAAAGGCTGCTTCATTCACGACACCCTCTCTCACCCCCCACCATTATTCATGTCCGTTACACTGGGAGGAGATACCGTTCAATAACAATACAAAACAATCTATACAATACAAATAAAGATAAATTGGTTACATTGATTTTGACACTGCAAATATGGGCAAACGTCAACATAGGTAAGAAATAAATGTTTGTTTTCTATTTAAAAGCCATAGCATATATACAACAATACAGTACAATATGTATGTGTATGTAGACACTACTATAAAAAATACCACATACCATGAAAAAAGCCAAACCAATTCATAACTTATGGCAAGCTTCACATCAAAACGTGATTTAGCAGTAATGTTACTCCCACAGCAAAAAAGATCCAAGCCAAGCAGAAAAGACACAATAACAGCATTAGAATTGCAAACCAATGAGCTGTGAGCTGTATGGAGCACACACGTCTTCCCTTTAATGGCTCTAACTCCACATGCAACACCAGAATGGATCCCTGGCATTAAGGTGGCAGTGTTGCATGCTGTCTACACTGCTTCACCATTTGTCCTTGTCCAAAGACAGACAGCGAGGCTCTAATTAAATTATGCGTGCCTGTGTAGGAACGTTGGGTAAGTGAAACCCTTTAAAGGGAGGCTATTATACAAGGCACTTTTCACCCTAGTTTTGGAATGCATCTTGCTGTTTGAGATGTTGTTTAGGTAATGTGATGATAACATTGAGTTTTGTGCTCCTTGTTATTTTGACAGGTTTTGTACCAGGAACAATGTTAAAAGTCATCTTGGTCATCTGGTTTTTTGTTTTTATCTCACATACGCTATAATGTATTGTACCTTAGCCCACCGATAGGCTTATGGCTTCTTTACACACACCCACTCACATCTCAACTCTTTTCCAAACTTCAGATCAGTCAGATCAGCAGCCGGTGGCTCATTAATTAGAACGTCTACATGGGAGCAGGATGGTCTAGTGGTCTGGGTGTTGGGCTCCCAGCCGAAAGGTTGTGGGTTTGAACCCTGGTATTGACCTACTTGTAAGCATCCTTGAGCAAGATACCTAATCCCCAACTGCTCCTGGTGGTTGGTCGCACCTTGCATGGCAGCAATCGCCATCAGTGTGTGAATGGGTGAATGTGAGGCAAAATACTGTAAAGCGCTTTGAGTGGCTGAAAGGTTAGAAAAGCGCTATATAAATGCAGTCCATTTACATAATGGGCCATTTTGTTCTGGGGGTATTTATTCAGGCTATCATTTAACTGAGCCCCTCTCAGTAATATGTGTGCAAGCAATATTCAATAAGCAATGAAAAATTAATAAACAAAAGAATGTATCTGAAAAAAAGAAAACGATGTAGTCCAATCCTTTGTCTATTTAGTTTTCATCACCCACATGAACAAAAAGTTAACGCGAATGCCTTGTACGCATGCTTTGTTCCAGGGATTTGCCTTTCCTGTTCCCTCTTTTCTTTTTGTTTTAGCAATTTTCCTCTTTATGAAGCCATCATCTTTTTCAATTCTTCAAGATAGCCTGACATGGAAATTAATCAAATTACCATTTTAAACCATCACACATTATTAGCGTTGCACAGTGATTTATGGCTTTTGAGGAAAAAATTTATTTAAAATGGAGCTAGGAGATGAGGTGGGGGGGGTGATTGGAAGTTAATGTGATTAAATGGCTACAGCAATAATACACTAAAAAACACTTAGGCAATCCCGTTAGAAAGAGCTAAAAACCCAACTAGTCAACAACAAGTGAATGGTGAATATACAGTGTTTTATACGGCTGTTAACCCTGTATCACCTGTGCCCATGTCTTTTGTTCTTACCGGAAGTACTGCTGCTTCCCCGGTCAGAGCTGTTGTAGGAGCCCCCAGTGTGGCTGTCGTGGGCCTGGTTGTAGGGGATGGTGGGGGGCAAAGGGTTGTCTCCTCCTCTGTAGCGATCTGATAGGGGACCATGACAGGCATGGTTAGCATGATAGCATTGTAACTTACATGCTTAAGAACAAAGGATCTACCGGAGAAGATGGGCGGAAGAGGGAAATATAGGAGAGAAATCTGCAGAGATCTGTCAGTGGGGGGAAAGATGTTCATTTTTTATTAACCCTTAAGTAGTCTCCTTACCTTATTATTAAGGCCTTTCACTGACATAATGATGATGTCATAATTTGTTCATGGTATGTGCACAACCAGAAACTCTTGGTTATAATAAATTACTATAATTGTAATGTGTCTGGAAAGCTGATCACCATCAATAGTAATGTACTGTCAAGTTACTATGGTTTGCATTTGTAAAATGTAATTTGAGGTATATTTCAATCCCAAATACGTATATCTTAAATTAAACTACACCAATTTTATTCTGCAAATCAGAAAGCGTGATTGTCTTTGAAATGGAATGGAAGTCAAAAGCGGGTGAAAAGATTGATTGGTTTCCATTTGCAAACTATTTGCAGAATGTCAGGTTCACTCTAACAAACTCTAATATACAGTAATGAATTGTGGTGTTTATTCCAATGGCATCAATGGTTGTATTATTATTATACAGTATACAGTATAGTATTACTACAAGGCCAGTGCTTGTTTTGTGTTGCTACATTTGTGCACAAATAAATGTTTCATCGCTCGCAAAACTGCTGTGCTGGAGGTTGCACAATCTACTGGCACAAATGACAGTAATAGTATAGAACTACTCAACATTATTCAACCATTGAACCAACACATTGAAATGACACATTACACAACACCAAAATGTCACAGAGTAAAGGTTTCTACGGTGAGAAACATGCACTTCATGCTTTGAGCTCTAATAACGGTAAGACATGCAAGATCTCTGTGCACACAACACATTGTGAAAAGTGCCACAGCACACAGATGTGGATGCTTTGAGCAGGGAAAACAAGGCGATGACAGACTCATTCAAATCATGTAATGTCCACCAGTGTTGTGTCTATTTCCTTTAGATATCTGATACCAGAGATAAGCCCCCACACCTGGAAGACAACCTGATAGAAAGAACGTTAGGCCTGCCGTGCTATTTAGCCTTGGTGGAGATTTTATGATTGCACAGAGAAGTTGGAAAGAATGAGTTATGTGAGCGCCATACAGACAAAGAGAAAAGAAATGAGTTATGTATCTATATTGATATGACTGAAAGGGAAAATGAATATTCCTCAGGAAAGCTTTTCACAGGGAGGCTGAAAGAGCCAGCGGAGCAGACGATGGTGAAATGTATGAAGTGGAAGAACATCACGGCTTTGAGTTGACCTCTTTAACCCATGGCTGATGGAGGAAGAGGGAGGAGACTCACCCTTATTCAGCTTGTTCTGCTCCATGATGTTGTACTGGAGCTGGGAGCCCAGCTCCTGCTGCTTGTGCTGCTGGGCCGCGATGGGCTTCCAGCCGTGTTTCTCATTCACCTCCCCTACGCCCCCGAGTCCTCCTCCGGTCCCCGCGGTGCCCCGCTCCGCGTTTACGTTGTTGCCCAAGATGGCCGACTGGATCAGCTGGGTGGTGGCGTACGGGGTGGGCTGTCCCCCGGGGCCCATGAAGCGGCCGTCCTTGAGATTGGGGCTGTTGAAGGTCTTCATTTCATTGATCTTGTTGGACAAGTCCACGTCGCCATACACCCCCGACTCTGGGACCATCAGGTTGGTCTGCTTGTTTTCCATCTGGTTGTTATAATTGGCGATGCAGTCGGCTGGGAGAATATGGGGAATATTTAGTAAGACATCTCTGGATCACACTGCCGTACTAGCAGTGGGCTCAGTGGGCGTATAGGTTACACATATAACACTATTAAATGGGCATTTCATACTAACATTTTAAGCCGTTCTAGACAGAGATGTCTCCTATGTTTGAATGCTTACAGCAACAAGCTAGCTACTTTAGGAGTTTTCACATAAATTATGTATGTAAATGAACTCTATAAATGATTGACGTATTACGGTAATGCCTAGTTCTCATTCACAAAAGCCTTCTTCTCAGTTTTATAATCCAGTCCACCTGAGCCCACGTAGTGTCCACTCTGCTTTCAACATGCTAATTTACGGCTTGATGGCTGGAGGTGTCACCAACAATGACCTAAACAAGGTGACAGATTCAAACTTCTGTTTGTTTTAAATAGATGACAAGCTGCTTTTTTGAGTGACAGAAGAGTTTTTGCACTGCTCAGCTCTGCTCTTTCCATAGGCGCTGCTCATCAGTGTCGCTCTTCACTGGAATCACGCTGGAATCACGCTGGAATCATCGTGGCGGTGGGTGGGGCTGCTTTGCATCACTGAGACCGACAGGGAGACGCATCTGCACCGAAGACACGGGGCGAGGCGCGAGGTAACGGTGCGGCTACTCCGACAGATCCAATTTTCGCTGGCTCATAAAAAATGTAAATCCCGGGGAGGATCTGAGAGCGAGCTAGCCTGGTGGTAAATACCAGGGATATAGCCATGGGTGCACAAAGCTCACACCGCACTGCTCACATTTCAGCTGCGCGGAACAGTTCAAAGGGGTGGGGGATGTAAACAGGGCCCCTATGGCTGAGATAAAGGGACATTAACTCCTGTTCCTTTGCTCCATCACCTCACCAGTGATCCTTAATGTTCACAGAGTTTAGAGTTGGCACACACACACACACACACACACACACGCACACAGTACACACAGCAAGAGCCTGGCAAGCTCCATAATCTAACACAGTGAGGGCGTCATGCAAAGAGCGAGGGCTGACTTTAGCATGTTATTATGTCACACTGTGTCAGGCCAGCCAGCATTAAAGGCAAAGTGAAACGCACCAAACTGAGGAGGTTAGGGGGGTTTCTGGACCTGGAGTGATTGACAGTTTGACAGTGGCCGTCTGTCTCTTAGTACGATTATGTGAGACAACAGAGACAAACCTAGCAACCAAACCACATCTGAGTAATGACTCAGTAATCCTCTTCAAAGTGAACATTTGTGTGTTAGCATGGGGCAGGAGGGATATGAACTAAAACAGCTGGATTTAAATGTGCTGCTCTTACAGTATGCAGGCTGCAAAACCACATAACTCACATAATCCTGTATCTCAGGGCAGTTCAACCTTCTGAAGCTGCTAGTGCTACAAGAGTCACGGCTGACTATGAACCATCTCTATTCTTTTGTTACACAGCCTGCATCGGTCCTGCTGCTGGATGTATGCACTCTTAAGATTGGGCCCCGATAGCCTTGTGCGTGTGTGTGCGTAGGGGTTGTATGCGTAGGAGTACACACTATCTAAGACTTCGGAGGCCAAGCTCAAGTCCCATTTGCTAGTGAAGGTTGTAGCAGTGCTGACAACTCCAAAAGCCTGACGGTGTTCTCTCTCTCTCTTATTATGTGTTCTGTACTGTACTGTACTTTAACCTCAACAGCTCTCCATTGCAGGATACCTATCATTCCTGATCAACCTCTCTCTCTGCTTCAGGTACATCTCTCATGCTCGCTCCCCTGTTCTCTCGCTCTCCCCCTAGACATCTCAATTTCAGGTGCACTTTCATCTCTCTCTCTCTCTCTCTCTCTCTCTCTCTCTCTCTCTCTATCTATCCCTGGCCAATGTCTCTAGTCCAGTCCTGACCTCTAGACCCACTCCACATTTCTTAAATAACTGAGCACTTAGGGGAAATTACATTACTGGCTATAACAACAGTATGGAAATCAGCGTAGCAATTCGATTAGTGACAGAGTAAAGCCATAAGCCTCTTCTACTGTGCTCCTTTTTATTTCCTACCTAAAACAGCTCCGCTTTAACCTCAAATAAATCACACACACAAGCATGCAGGCACTCCCAATCCTAATATTTCTCCCAAAAGCAAAGAGAGGTACACGGAACGCCTCTCCGGGGACCTAACCCAGATATTTATTTTCCGCTTTTACTTTTGCAGCTCGTCTGGTTCCGCTGATTTGCTAACTCTCTGCTCTCCTGAGGGAGGTGCTTACGGACTGGCAGAGGCGGTGTTAGTCCCAGACTCACCTGGGCGGCTGTAGGTTGCCAGGTTGCTGTCGCTGTTGCCGTTGCCGGCCGTGCAGCAGTTGATGCTGCAGTCGTTGTGGTTGGAGCAGGAGTTGGGCCAGGTGTCGGCCAGCCACGGCTGCGTGGCAGACTCCCCGATGTTCAGCAAACCGGGCCTGAAATGAACAGGAGGACATGACTTGACAAATGCATGGCTAGGCCAGCTAAAGGCCAGCGTTCGGTGAAGGAACTTTACATTTTACATTTTACTTTACATTTGGTGCACAAAGATTCTCCAAGATTCAATGCATTGTTATGGCTTTGACGCTCAAGAAATAGTATAGGGCCAAGTGGTGTGGGCGGCAAGTGGCGCAGAGGTAGAGTGGGATGATAGGTGATCAAGAACTCGCTGGTTCCAACCTCGCTAACTCCTCACCAAACGTTATATAAATGCAGTCCATTTACCATTATAGCGCTGCAATTGTAATAAATTCAGTCAAGAAGAAAACAGCAGCAGCATCACATATAAAGCAATGTGAATGATAGTTGGGGTTTATGCTTGTGTTGTATTTATCTAGCCCAATCTATTTACTCAGCAAGGCTGGGAATAGCATTTAACTAGGATTCCCGCTCCAACACATACACAGGCAAAAAGTACTCGATTTCGAATATGCGATTCGCACATCTCCTCAACTCCATTGGCCCAGGGTGCACATTAGCGAGGAGCCAAGCTAAATAGATTGTGTGCGCTCCACTTGCCCACAGCCAGTGATTCTCTCCCTGAGCCCTCATGAGCCCCAGCAATCCGCTTGGATTAGACAGCCAGATAGAATTCACTCCCAATGTTGCAAAATGCACGTCCGCAGCAACCAGCGAACCACAGATGTCCCCACAAACCCCCACCACCCCCAAGTCAGGGAACATCTCTATCACTTTAAGTTTTGCAGCTATGCAGAACTATAAAAGTTGGATCACAGCTACAAAGAACAATCTGTGGGGGTACTGGAGGCCTGTTTGTCTCACCACTGTTTGGCTATCTATCTTCATTGTCTTACTACTTACGGTTGGCTATTTTCTTGCTTATAGTCTAACTCCTCAATGTGTTTGCTTGTTCAGGAGGATTCTACATGCTTTCCTCAGGCCACACACTGGATGTTGGAGAGCTCAGACTAAACAGGCAGTGTTGTTTTTTTCTCATGAAATGAATCAATCTAGCATACAAAAAAGCCTGCAGGCAACTCTACCAGAGCCATACATTGTTTCAGTGTTCTGGCTCCACAGGAGTCACAATATCCATATTCAAACAGTAAAATAACATTGAATCCCATGTTCTCTCTTTCCCTCTCATTCAAACGACTCAGCTGTTGGATTGGATTTTTGAGCAATGAACACATTTGTCTCGTACATCCACATGCATTCTCACAATGGCTACACAATCACACAGGCGGCTGCATTTTGGTGTTGAATGGCCATTGTCTTTCCTCAGAGCAGACATTGCAACGCTGTGGGTGTGATTCAATCATAGAATGATGGGATGACTATAAAGGTTCACAACTGGTGAGTCGATGGTAACCAACAAACGTGTGCACACATCCTTGGTGCGTTCAGTCAAGATAACCCAATACATTTAGCAATTGGCTTTACACAGCACATTTACATGACAAACACATTGAATCCTGTGTTAGGCAAGCTGTTCCTCAGTGGAAAGCGACTTATAGCCGAACAATGCACCGTTCCACGGCACAGGAAAGCCATGCGCCATCACCACCATGGGTGGATGTGCCTCCGCCACTACAGAATTCTCCTGTGTAGCTATGGCACAGCCTAGTGGTGGAACACCTTTCTCCTAACATCTGGGGTGAGGACGGGCTGCTGCCTGGCAAGAATAGCTGGTGCTTTGTTCCTCATAGCAGTACCACAACACACTTCTCCTGCGACCCCTTCTGCATGTCTCCTCCCTTCACTGAATGCTTTCGAAGTCACAGCACTCCTCCTAGTGGTCCATTGAGAGAATTACACTTGGGTGTCCTTGTTTATCTATTGTGCCTGAACAAAACTGGCAGAACTGATAGACAAATCCATATTTCACCCATTCTTGCTAAATACGTTATGTTATATTTGAAATATATATGTAGGGATGCAATGTAATATTCTAATACATCAATTCTTACCTTCCAGCACTGCTGACTGCTTCTCCGCCTCGTTGATAAGCCACTAAGGAGAAAGGATGAAGCACCAATGAGCGGTCAATATTACTTTATACCTTCACTCAAATAACCATCATCATCATCATCATCATCATCATCATCACCACCTGCATCATCTGTGTTGCAGCGAAATGGCTGCTTGGTGCGTGTGTGACACAATGCTGGTGTTTGTGTGTGCGCACGTGTGCATATATGTGCGTCTGTGTATCTATGCGTGCATGTGGGGTTCGCGTGTGGCATAACAGCGGCCGAGTCACCGACAGCAACAGGTAGACGTACGTAAGAGGCTTACACAGCACAGAGATGCAGCGCTATTTGACTGGCTGGCCTGGCTGCAGTGTGTTTGAAGCTCTGCACACAGCGAGCCACACGCTTTCAAGGAGCGAGAAGCTGCCAGCGAGAGATAAACTTCCAACTTTAATTACAATCACTTTCCTAGAGAGGAGGGAGGGGAGGGACAGAGACTGTCTGTCTCCCTTTTCTAAAAACAGGTCTAAAATATAGAGCGTATATAAGCAGTATTTATTTAATCAGAAGCTGATAGGTATTGACAGGTGTAAGCAGTGCGGTTTTCCCCCGGGTGCCAATGCAGGTGGAGAGATGAGTCAGACGCAAACACATGAACACTTGTTCAAAGGACTTCATATTAACAAAACCACCGCGGACGGAAAATATTCCAATCAGTCACATAGCTGTACCAGCAGAACACTAGGCTTGCTCCAGGCCTGATGGCGGATGGATAAACACTGTTAATGTTAAGTTACAGCCTCTTGGCCAGATAGGATTAGTCAGTCTAACCGCAAACACGTCACTCTTTATTCTTCTTTCTCTGCGTCTTCCTTTCACTACATTTCACCCGTTCTCTCTTTTATAGTCTCTTTCACAACAAGCCCTGCCCCACCTCTGTGAGACAAAGCATGTCAGATAGACGAGAGAGAGCGAGAGCGAGGGAGAGCGAGAGAGAAAGCACACCGACACACAAATGCATGCACACAATTCTTTTCTTTTATCCGTTTACGCCATGTCACCTCAATTCAAGAATATCCTGCTTAACGTCACTTCGGCGTGCCTATCTACAGTAATTGGTGTTTTGTGTGTGTCACCCTTTTAAAATCCCATCCGAGGTTGCCGGCGGCCCTTGATCAAGTTACCACCGGTTTTAAGAGCTCCTTAATAGCATGGCGTGCTCCTTTTTAAGTGTACTTTATGTCCTGATGTGACCTCAGCATTCGCTGGAATAACTAGCCTTAATAGGATTCACTATATCTTTCTTCTGGCCTTTCATATTAGTGTCTCTTTTTTTTGTCTTTTTCTACTTTCCTTGAGTCATGTGCCATTACGGTGGTCATTCAAACCGTCAAGGAGAATGTTGATGGAGAAACATCTGGTGCGGAAAATGTAGGAGAAGTCACTGGATTTAGGAGTAGCAACTGCAGTGCTTACCTGTAGGTGTGAAGGTAAAGGATGGCACTGTTGGTCCCAGCAGGCATCCAAAGACAGCAGAAA
This sequence comes from Speoplatyrhinus poulsoni, assembly GCA_025447795.1. NCBI lineage: Eukaryota > Metazoa > Chordata > Actinopteri > Percopsiformes > Amblyopsidae > Speoplatyrhinus > Speoplatyrhinus poulsoni. The sequence goes on along the minus strand of JAOEGT010051912.1, from coordinate 9,437 downwards.
AAGACGGGAAACAACATTAGCCAAGTGGTCTGATATATCTGTATCACATTCTCTTTCAAAAGGCATCTATATTTCCTGTTAATCTAATAGTTTCACAGAAATCCACTAAACTGCACAATTATCTCATTGGGCTTGGCTCTCCTCTATAAGCTCACAGGAGTCCAACCAATTTAAACGCTTGGACTGTTTTCTCTCCCTGATGCCTTTGAATGAGGGAACAACTGACGTTTGGTATGCAAGGGATGTACAATGTGTTTCAAATACACACATCAGATTATGCCTCTTACTGTCACACACATTACTGCATAATGATAGCTTTTTAGTATCTCCATCACTGAATCTACTGTAGCAGCAGTGTGGTACAGTATTAGAAAAATGCATAATACATACAATATTTCTTCCTAAACATTAGCCAACCCTAGATTGAGGGTTAGGTAATGGACTGGCTTTATTTTGAAACAGTGAAGTGGACTCTATTGTTGAAGACAAAACACATACACGCCAGTTCAACCTATTTCACCCTGAGTGCAGACTATTGCTTCATGTGGTTGCAATTATTCTCTTTCTCATAACATTCTGGGTGAAGAGTTCCAGCAAGGCGCATGGCCTCTTGTGGTTTCAGACAGCAGTAGGCGGAGTATAAAATAACAACATATCCGTGTACCGGGCCCACGAAGAGCCGGCGTGAGCGTACTGTACTAGAGCGATGCATTGACCTATAGGGTCATACGCAGCCAGAGGGGAAACCTCAGTGTACACGCATTCCCTGCTGCGCCTGGCCGCAGCTCATTATTGAACTCAGAAAGTCCTCTGAGGTCTCCTTCTGTGGGCAGACATGCCATTGAGGGCAACTGTCCTATTATTTGGTCGTTTCTGTTCTTTCTCGTTATTTTTGACTTTAAAGATAATATGGCTATTGTTATATTTTGACCACGGCAAGCAAAGTATCTCCATGAGAGAGCTCAGGCCTGCCAGCCACATTATCTGTTGCCATAGCGACACTAACGTTAGCCATCACACCGTTCAACCACACGAGATTTGTAAATTGAGGCATTGTGTGAAATGTCAGAGGTCTTTTTAAGAGAGCACTGAATGTAATCTAAACCATAATGAAAAGCCAATAATTATGACCATTATAGACCGCATAGGTGCATTTAAAAGCTCACATAGTCCTTCAGAGATTTAAGAAAACGCTAAGCGGAGGTGTTTCTGTCTATGTTCTCATGACTCATATTTCCTAAATCCAGCATTGTATGGAAATGGCTGCTGGATTTATACGGAATATTTGATGTTATAGAAACCGATTCCAGCCTAAGCAAGTATATTATTTTTGTGTGTTTGTGTGTGTGTGTGTGTGTGTGTGTGTGTGTGTGTGTGTGTGTGTGTGTGTGTAAGTCAAGGTTGAATGCTGGATCTCCTCTGACCCTGGAAACCAACAGCAAACCTGAGACTGTAGAAGTGCAGGTCTGCAGCTGCACAGCCCAAGGCCCCACATTAACCCACCCACTGACAAAGGAAGCTTAATAGCCCTTGTTACACTGCAGCTATTGCAGACAGAGGTTGCCCATGTCAAGAACCTTGTCACTGCTGCTTAAGTCAGGTGTGACACCACCACAGGTCACATGGTGCGTACTCTGAAAGAGAAAGCTGAAATGCAGATCGTGCGCACACACACACATACAAGCCAAAAAGCCTTGAAAGAAAGACCAAAAAGGAAATGTCAGCACAAGGCTGATAAGATTATGACGGAATGTTGTGTGTGGTGGAACTAATAAAAAGGAGTTGTTTGACTCAAAGTGTACTTGACTGAAAACTCTCTCCACACGTCCTGGCAGAAACAGTGTGACAGAGCGAGGAGAGGGGGAGATAAAAGGTGTGCTCACACTGCGCTCTGCGGGAGCTCCCGTCACGTCCTTCAGTGCACTTTGGGCTAGACACTTCACAGCATGCTATAATGCTATGGTGTGTGTTAGTGTGTGTGGGTGGTGGGGGGTGTTAAAGAGCTGGGGGGTAGCACCAGGAAGGTATAGTCTCAGCCTCTTCCGTCCATTAGCACTATGTCACATTATGCATCTTATGCTTATAGTCAGATCTACTGTACATAGCCACATTGCCATTCACAGGTATGTATGTATGGCATTATGGCACAACGTTAGTGCAATGCTATATTGCACTTATTCCATCTTTCCATTTGTTCATTTATTTCTAGGTACACTATACCCACTAGGGATGTGCATGATTAGTTGATTAAACGCTGGGACAAGCGTCATCATGGATTATCCAAACGAAACAGATATCAAACAAATCTGGGTTCACACAACCTCTGCTTTCGATTTACTGCATTTAATATCGTTGAAAATGCAAAGTCAAAATTCAGTCGGGTTCCTGACTGTTTGTTCACCTTTCTTAGGCTAAATAGTATTTTGCTAGGCTAAACTAGTTACGGTATGTAAATACCCTAAGCTATAATTAGCTAACGCTTTTCAGCACAGCCAATGCAGCATACATCAATATAAAGTGATAGTTTCATAATGCTCTCCTCCCGCTGCCTGTGAATAAAAGAGCTGTATTGGCACTCCACTGTTGTACCGTAGGCTGCTGTAACTGTTCATCTTCTGAACATGAAGCCGTCGGATTATAATTAAATTAAAAAATGAGGATAAAGGGAAATCTAAATGTGATCTCCACCCACTGAGACAAACAACCGATCGACATGCGCAGATAGGGAGAGACCTGCAACCTGTACACAGACACGCCTGACTGAAATGTGTTTTGGTATATTTAGCCTAATGGACCAGTTTAAATGAGTCGCTAGGAACATCCCTAATGCCCACCCTTGCGTATCCCTGCGTAGCTGCTGGACAGGCCGCTCCTCTTCTTGCGGTGGCGGTACAGCCAGATGCTGAACACCATGAGGATGATCCAGCAGGCGGCACCGATGCCTGCGATGAAGGCTGGCTGCTTCACCACGTCGGAGATCTTCTGGGACAGGGGGTCATCGGGGTCCACCACCGCTGGGCCCTCCGTCATGCGACCCGACGCGTCTGGGGGAGGGGCATGACACCAGGTGGATTAATTGATTGATTGAGCAAGCAAAGGTAAACACAGCATCAGAAGATATAAAGAATTAACCAATTATATTTGATTTTCTTCTATTTCATTTTTTACATAACCTTTATTTAACCATGAAAATATATGACCAAGATAGCATACCTTTCTAGTTAAAACATTTAAGAAATGTATACATTTGAACAGATAAAGAAAGGACAGCATAAACGTGTCACAGCATCCATTTTAGGAATAGCATAACAGCAAATAAATAAATAGGATACATAAATAAGAGAGGGATTGGGCGTTCGGAAAATAGAAAGGAAGGAGAATTAGTAGGTAAGCGAGAGAGAGTGAGAGAGAGAGTGGGGGGGTAAAATGCACGCTATTCAAAATGGATAACTTCAAACAGAGCAGAACAGCCTGAAATGGGAACATTATTTTTAAAGTAATTGACATCAGGAGAGTACATAAATATGAACATTTTCTTTTCTTGCAGCACACAAAAGCTCCCTTTCATCTCGGCAGGTGAGTAAAAGGCTGGGCTTTAGAGATGGAGCTGTCTCTCTCCATTATTCAGAAGGCTTTCATAACGAATCCCAGAGAACAATGGCAGGTGAGCAGACAAAAGCCGGCCTGGACCGGGGGAGTTAAAAAATAAAGGCTGTTCCACCAGACGGGCCTGACAAAGCAGGACAGGAAAACACAGAGAGGCCAGATGACACAGTTTCATTATCACCATTCTAATGAACCCAATGAGATTGCCGTGCCGACGCAGACAGCAGGGTAATTAGCAAACCGCAGGCGTGAATATCTCTAAGCTGTTTTTGGTGTGAAACGCACTGTAAACGACGTGTGTGCACCGCTGCTCACAAGACACCGGCATCCTATCTGCTTCTCTCATCCATATGTTGAATGTGCACACTCCCCCTCCCCCCACCCTTCCCAAATCACATGCCAAACATGAAAGAGTGCAGAGAGCTGCCTCTGTGGTGGCATTTCTCCATATTCTATTTCTCGCAGTCTTCTCTTTATTCTGAGGCACGTTTCATGTTGCAGAACCCCCCTCCCCCCCACGCTAGAATTCTCACAGCCTGAGAGAGAAAAAAAATTATGCTTTTGCAAGGAAGCAGGATGTAAAGCTGCCATGCTTGTTTTTTCTCTGTGTGTCTGTCTGTCTGTCTGTCTTTCTGTCCGTATGCGTCTCTGCCCATTTGCCTTACCTGCAAAAACATTTAAATTAATGTAATTGGTTTTACTGTACGTGCAGTTAGCATGTGTTGCCAGCAGAGGGCAGCACACTAATGACTGCACAGGTATCGCCTCTGGGGGATGACGCCTGCAGGCGCACAGTGAGACAAACCCATTTAGGTGAAGCAGCGCTAGCTCCAAGGGCAGATTGTTCCAGAAGAACATGTCGACCATCGTCACAGGAAGTCTTCAATTGAGAAAAATGTTATCGGTCACACAGCTCACGATGCTTCACGACCATGTTAAGCCAACCACACACACAATCAGACAAAACTCTCCCTCTCTCTCTCTCACTCTCTCTCTCTCTCCCTTTCTCTCTCTCTCTCTTTCCCTCTCTCTCCCTCCCTCTACATTCTCCATCCCCGTCCCCACTGCTCTGGGCTGCAACAATAAATCCATCAAAAAGACGCAAGGAGCCAGAAAACCACTAGTCAAAAACACAACATCAACAACACAATCCTTTACATGTAGTGTAAAGCTTCTATTGGCATGTTGACACATATGGCGTCCACGATGTGTTCCTTATGAGAGAACAACATGTCATGTGTAGCGCCCACAGCGCGCGGTTTACTGCCTGTGACGACTCAGGCAGACGGAGCGAGATAACATAGCTTCCTCGTGGCGGGGCGTGGTAGCGAGCGGAGTCGCTCTGTCGCACAGGAGTTAACTCAGGCACTGGCTTTAGGATCAATCGTTATGGCGGGAGAGGCAAACAGGTCAGAACCATTTCAGAGTAGACACTGTGACCAATAGTACGCAAACAACATTCTGTTAGAATAATGACGCAATTGTGTAATCAGGGCTGACACACGTTAGCAACATATCATTAAACATTCAAAATATTTGAATAGCCTAAACAATAAAGTGCTTATTTGCTAAAAGCAGGAAGGAAGGATGTTTTAAAGAGAATAGAAAAAAGATGAAAGGATATAGACAAATATGTGACAGAGTGAGTGTTATATGAGGTGGAGAGGTTACTAGTCGACAATGTGGTGAAGCTGTTTGTATTCCCACAGCATTGCACCCAGAGAGTGTTCTGTCAGTCTGGCTTATTGGGCCATACTGGTCCATTGCATAGCAAGGAGAACATGATTGAAAGGGTATTACATTCTGTGTTATTTTGTCACCTTTAACCAATTATGTGGAAAAGAGAAACTGTAATGGGCCTAAACCAAGCATCCATACTTAGAAGAAAGTTTTCAAAATTAATTCAAATGAAATTATTGCATCTGTTTTGCAAGTCTATTTGCAACAACCAGTTAAATTATAAAATATAGATTTTCGAATATATCTAAATACTAAATTTATAGAAAAACATGTTCTAATATGCTCAGGGCATATTGATGCAGAATGCAGAACACTTGTCCACATGGATGAAGCTGTGATGCTACCTCATACTGTATGTTGAAGGGTTTCAAGGTTAGACTGACTCACCGAGCTGGAAGGTTTTGACGTCACTCTTCACCCCAGCCCCGGCCCCTGTGCTGGCTGCTACCTCCACGCTGTACCGGACCCCCGGGGCCAAGCTGGGGATCAGCACGGAGAACGTGGATCCGTCCACTGTACGGTTGATGTGGTACCTGCTCTCGTTGCCCAGACACCAGATCTGCAAGATGGAGTGCAGATTTATGGTTACTTTTCACTTTGTACTGTAGCTAACTAGCCACACTAGCTAAATGCTAGCTAAGTGCTGAGTGTAGTTGGAAAAGCTATTTACAACACCCCATATAACATATTTTATGTTGTCAGTACTCCTCTTATTTTTATATGCTTAGGTAAAAAGTTATATTTTATGTGGCCAACTTCTCACTTAAATGTGATTATGTAATAATTAATAATGCATTTTTCCCCCAGTATGACTAACAGAAACACCCCCATAAAAGGCCACTGCTGCGTGCGAAAATAAGGTAAATTAGCTAGCGTAGCCATAACATGTCTGAGTGTAGCCTTAACTCTAGCAATAACAAGCAAACAGGAATCAGTAATCACTTCTATAACCCAATTAAAGGGGTAGCTGAGTGCTGTCACTCCCAGGCTAATTCACAACAGAGACACATTCCCCTAGCATGAGTCTGTAGATCCTTAACACCCTGTTTTTCCTACCTCACACCCCACCCCAAGACTTAACTCGGTTAACACACACACACACACACGCACACTCACACACATCTGTGTGTATCTGTGTTTTACATGCATGATAGTAAGTAAAATAAATAAAAAGGAAAACACATTCCTTAAAGCTCTTATGAGCTTTTATGAATTACGTTGAGAGGAAACCCCGATAGGGAGCACTCACGATAATGAGCAAAGGACGCTCTGGAGATGAACTTAACAACCATGAAATTACTCTTAAACCCTATCGCCCGAAAACACTTACCTGGAAAATTAACACTGGCTTAACTTTTGAATTGTCATATGCTACATTTTCCACTTTACACCACTATAGTCCTGGTGAAGAAAAAAAAGCTTTTCCAATTAAAAATGGCAGCAGCACCACAGTATAATATATGGGGGGAGTACCGCCTAAAGTCAATTCACTATGCTGAGAGCATAGATTATGAGCTAAAAAGGGGAGAGGAAATACTTTAGAGTTTAGGGAGTAGTGCTATAGGTTAAAGGTTAGGCGTTGTTCTTGTGTAGTACCTGGTTTGAGAAAATGTGTGTGGAGATTAACAAAAAATAAAGAACCAGCAGTTGTTTACAATACCTGTAATATGTGAGTAACATGTCATCATAATGACAAATAGTCCATGATTAACCACGATAAGCGATGACACAGTAAATATCTAATGAGAATCTGATATGTTGCTATTTAATGTTATAGCATCTATCACATGCTGCTCTATATGTAACAGAATGCTGGTTGCTTACGGCAACTGGTGTGTGACCTATTCACCTATTGACTAATGTACTAATTGGAAGTCCCTATGGATGCAAGTGCCTGCTAAATGTTGTAAATGTACATCACAAGTCATCAACTCCATCTACTCTGTTGATCAACACAAGCTGTATGAACGATCCCTCCCCACCAGATGGCACTGTTCCACTTCACTTCCCACCCTTTGCTGCCAGCACGTGCCAGCTACTGGCACACCCCTTGCATTACATTGCTGTGTCTGTGCATTATGTTATGACTAAAGTGTAGCGGTCTGCGCTCATTGTCTTTGTGTCTTCCCGGAGAGACCGCCGGCTGCCGTTACCTTGTACTCCTGTACCACCCCATTCTGCCCATCTTCTAGAGGGGGTTGCCAGGAGACCACGATGGCTGTCCCATTATCCCCGCTCTCCATCACAGTCACCTCGCGAGGGGGCGTGCTGGGGGCTAGTGGACGGACAAAAGGTAAAATATAAACACACACACACAATACACCGTGTTTCTATTTTGTTTTTCAGAACTGGATGCGTTAGCTCCCGTCCCATCGAGCTGTCAGCACTGGCCTTTTATCTCTGTGTGAGACGAGCTGAGGTGAGAACAAAGGAATGATAATCAGAGACTTTAATTATAATTAGCTTGCTTTTATCGGAAAATATCTTGTCTGTGTTTGTGTGTGCACGATATCCGTGTTACAATAAAAGGAGCGCTTGTTTAACGGGAACAGGAGTCATTGTGGCGGTGTGCATGGCCATGTGGATGCTACCCCTGATGGGTACCATGGTAATTAGAGCGCATTAATTATGAATACATCATAGCCATCTTAATCACACGCTGATTGAGTGTAATGAAAGCAGGCTCATATTTGGAGCCCTGAAAACAATTATTATTAGCAAAATTGGAACAAAACAGGAAGAGATTATCTGCACCCCTCCCCCAGTCAAACACACACACGCACACGCATGTGCACACACACGCACATGCACGCACAAACACAAACACTAGTAAACACTCCAGGCCCTCACAGATTCCACATAACTCGACTACAGATCAAAATTGGAAGTTGGGTTGTGAAGAAACCTCATAAGATGTCCAAAACCACACCCTACAAAACAGGAATTAGCGAGTGTATGAGTTGGTCGTTCACTGGTTGTGTTTGTGCGGCCCCCAAAGAGTGAAACACCCACCCTAGCAGGCCTGAATACACCACATAACAGATGCTGTGTGCTCACACACAGATCCAAGTTGTGCATAAAAAGTCACAATAACACAATCATGCATGCACACACACACACACACCAACCAAGACAAGCCCCGCCCACCTTCCTCCAGGGTCTTGGCAATCTTGACATCGCTGTCTGTTCCCTGGAACTCGTTGAAGAACGGACGCACTTTGAACTCGTACGTGACCCCCTTGCGGAGCTGCGGCACGACGGTGCTGTCCTCCCCGGGGGTCCGCACCTCAAACACGGCCCACTCGCTCCTCTGAAGCCCCTCAGGCGAGGGCCGGTACATCACCTTGTAGCCTTGGATGTACTGGGACAGCTGCTCCACCTAGTGGTCACAATAGGAGCAGCACAGATGCATACGTTCCTACGTTTGTGTTCAGATATATGCAAAACTGTAAAACACCTCACCGCACTGTTTGTTCACTGCTCCACCTAGTGGTCACAATAGGAGCAGCACGGATGCCTACATCTCGCTGTATTCCCTGACTGGAACAGGGTGCTAACTCATCACATCACTTATCCCCTACCCCCCCGACTCCCCTCCTCCTGGTCTGTCTATGCGCCATTTGAAGCAGCAGCGATTTGAGCAAACCACAGTATGAGGTCATGGGCCGGCGGTTCCTCCAAGTCTGGAGCTGGTTAAGTATGGCAGGGCCAGCGCTCCCAAACAGGCCTGTCTCATCCTGTACCGCTCTCTAGTCTACTGACTGGCTGCTACAGTCTGGAGGCAAGGGGGCACAGGGTTCCTATACGCTGCGGACACCCAAACATGGCGTCAAAACACTAAGAAATGTTTCTTATTAATCACAAGTGGATGATGGCCAGTAGGTTTATCCACGGTTGGTGTGTGGTCGGGATTTAACTGGTAATAGCTATCGTCTGATTCAATACGGCTGGCGTGAAGGATAGAAAATAAACGTGTGGAAGACAAGCAGCAACTGGCTTGTAAAGATTTTAATGATTTTCTTGATCCCGCCCACTGTCAAATATTGCGTTGGCTCAGGTGGGTTTGATTATGCTGAAGGCAACCATAGCGC